>NW_020873520.1:0-14488 GCF_001901225.1 Dermatophagoides pteronyssinus | reverse complement strand
TTATGTTGGTGAATATAATCAAGCAATTGATTCGAATAAAGTGGAAAAATATTTTGGTACACATGATCAACCACAGATAAGATGTACAATTTCCAATGAAAATGAAGGAATAATATCATCACATTATAGTAAATCATCATACAGTTTGAGTATGATAAAATTAAAAGACAATTCCTATAGTGATAATGATCCTGAATTAAAATATAAAACATTTTTGATTGATTCAAGTTTAGAATTCATATATCAATTGAATGAAAATCCAAATGATGAACAAAAACAAGAATTAACAAAATCATTTAATGAAATATTTGGTCAACATAGATTTACATATGGTTTTGTTGATGAAAATCAAATTTATTTATTTTCAAATCAAGATGAAAAATTAATTTCATTTTCAATGAATGCTATGGAAACACATTCTCAAAAATATCCATTCAAATTACAATCATATCAGGATTTTTTTCATTGTAATAAACCAGTGGATCCGATTAAAATTGATGATAAACAACATAAGGAACATAATAAAACTGATGTACATAATGAACCTGATGAAGAACATGATGACCATAATGTAAATAAAAAACATAATAAATTAAAAGAATTTATTTATACAAATATTATATTAATTATAATAGCATCGATAATAATATTTATATTATTGATTGGATTGTTTGTTTATGGTTCACGAAAAGATTTGGTTAAAAAATATCTTGAAAAATTACCATTAACATCATCACCTAAACAGCAAATCAAATTAGATGGAAAATCCGATTCAACAATATTATCATCACCAACAACAGCAACAATGACAGAAAAATCAATATCAGCTTCATCTTCGAAAACACCAGCAGGTATAGTGAGCGGAAAATCATCAATTCAATCATCAAAATCGAAAACACCACCAACAACAACAACGAGTAATGTGATGGCAAAACCAACAATGAGATCATCTATATCAAAAATACCAATGACAAGTAAAGTGTCCGGAAAATCATTACCACTTTCATCAATATTAAAAACACCACCAACAACGAGTAATGTGATGGCAAAACCAACAATGAGATCATCTATGTCAAAAATGCCAATCGCAAGTAAAGTGTCCGGAAAATCATTACCACTTTCATCAATATCAAAAACACCGCCATCAAATATTATGATGGGAAAACCAACAGTTCGATCATCAATATCAAAAATACCAATAACAAGTAAAGTATCCGGAAAATTATTACCAGTTTCATCAATATCAAAAACACCAAAAATTATAAAAAAGGGCAAAATGTGAAATATTTAATAACAAAACCTTAAACCTTGAATAACAAAAAAAAAAATAAAATAAAATAAAATTCTAAAATAACAAAATAACAAAAAAAAATCAAATTGAGTTAATTTTTTTTTGTTCTGGTTTGTTGTATTTGATTCAAATATAGCTGAAAATGAAGTTAAATTACAATTTTGTAAATTGATTGTGTTTTTTATTGTGATATTATTTTTTTTCTACTGATTTTCTCTTGGTTTTTGATTTAAAATGTACAGAAATATCGTTATTATCAAATTGATGGTTGTAATTATTATTCATCAATGTACAACCAACGATGAACACAGTACGACATTACAACCACATAATAATGTAACCAATGAACATCATCAACCAAAACCAAAACCAATAAAATGTGGTATTGAATATTTAAACGAAACAATTGGCCTATCGATAACCAATAATCATTTTTATCAATTTTTATTGATAAATGAAACGATTCAAGTAATCAAATATGAATATCAAAAATTATCGGAACATAATGATACTAAAATGAATCTGATTAATGGTCATATGTTGGTAAATGGTTTAAAAGATTTGATACCTGAGAAAATGGTTGAAGAATTAATGACAGTAATCAATTGGAATGATGATGGACGTCATCATCATTCAGATGATGATAATGAACCACCACCAATAATAAATTGTGCAATGTCAATCAATCCGAATGGAACAATACATTTTTATTGTCTTAAATCCTATGATCAATCAAAATATTATGTTGGTGAATATAATCAAGCAATTGATTCGAATAAAGTGGAAAAATATTTTATTACACATGACCATCCACAGATAAGATGTACAATTTCAAATAAAAATCAAGGTATAATATCATCACATTATAGTAAATCATCATTCAGTTTGAATATGATAAAATTAAAAGCAAATTCTTATAGTGATAATGATCATGAATTAAAATATCAAATATTATTTATTGATTCAAGTTTAGAATTTATATATCAAAAGTATGAAGAACCAAATGATGAAAAAAAACAAGAATTAACAAAATTATTTAATGAAATATTTGGTCCACATACATTCACATATGGTTTTGTTGATGAAAATCAAATATATTTATTTTCAAATCAAGATGAAACATTAATTTCATTTTCAATGGATGTTTTGGTAACACATTTTCTAAAACATCCAATAAAATTACAATCATATCAGGATTTTTTTCATTGTACAAAAAAATTAATACCGGTTATAATTGATAATAATAATAATAATAAGAATAATACTGAAAATATTGATAATAATGAATTTAATATTTCTGCTGCTATTATGGGAATGATAGCAGCAGCAATATTAGTATTTTTACTATTGATTGGATTGTTTGTTTATTGTTTACGTAAAAAATTGGGTAAAAAAAATCAATACAATTTAAAACCATTAACAACACCCAAACAAAAAAGTAATTTAGATGGAAAATTATCAACATATTCATCAATATTACCAACAATAAAAGTAACAATGACAGAAAAATCCTTTTCAAATTCATCAATAATATCAAAAACACCAATATCAACTCAAATGTCCGGAAAGTCTACAGTACATTCATCGAATATAACGAATACACTAACAGGGGCTAAAGTTTCCGGAATGTCATCTTCACTGAATTCATCAATGTCAAAAACATCAGCAACAGCAACAAGTAAAGTGGGTGAAAAATTAGCACCACTTTCATCAATGTCAAAAACACAAGCAGCAACAAGTAAAATGGGTGAAAAATTAGCACCACTTTCATCGATATCGAAAACACCAGCAGCAACAAGTAAAGTGACCGGAAAATTAGCACCACTTTCATCGATATCAAAAACATCAACAACAATGAAAATGTCCAAAGTTTGAAATATTATTTTAATTAAATGAATTTTAGTTTTTTTTTGAAAAAATTGTTAAACGTCGACTAAATAAAGTTCTAAATTCTAATTCTGATTTTTGTTGAATTTGATTTAAATATGGAGGAAAATCCGAAGTTGATTTTGTATTTTTAAAACTTGTTTTTTTCTAATTTTTTCTCCTGATTTTTTTCAGTTGATTTTTGATTTAAAAATGCACAAAAATATCGTTATTATTATCAAATTGATCGGTATAATTATTGTTCATCAATGTACAACCAGTGAACCACAATCAATTCCATGTGGTATGGAACATTTAAAGGAAACAATTGGTCTATCGATAACTAATAATTATTTATATCAATTTTTATTTATAAATGAAACTATTGAAGTTATTCGATATGATTATGGAAAATTATCGGAAAATCATGATAAAAAAATTGATGGTAAAATGTTGGATAAAGGATTAGAGGATTTAATACCATTGGATATAGTGAACAAATTAATGACAGTCATACAATGGACAGGTAGTGATGAAGAATCAAAGAATCATGATAATGCTAATAAACAACAACCAATAATAAGTATTGCAATGTCAATCAATACGAATGGTAAAATACGTATTTATTGTTTAAAATCCTATGATCGATTAGAATATTATGTTGTTGATTATAATCAGGAAATTTATATGGATAAAATTGAAAGATTTTATGGTAAAAATAATATAAATCATATAACGGGTACAATTTCATATGAAAATAATGGTATAATAATATTTTTTTATAATAAACAACAATCATATCGTATGAAAATGTTAAAATTACATGAAAAACATTATGGTAAAACTGAATTTGAATGGAAAAAATTTTTGGCAGTTGATTCTGGTTCAAATTTTATATATCAATTGAATGAAAAACCAAATGATGAACAAAAACAAGAATTAAAAAAATCATTTAATAAAATATTTGGTCAACATACATTTACATATGGTTTTGTTGATAAAGGTCAAATCTATTTATTTTCAAATCAAAATGATAAAGTAATAACATTTTCAATAGAAATTTTTGAAAATAATGAAAAAAAATATCCATTCAAATTACAATCATATGAGGATATTATAGATTGTAATAAAAAAATTGAACCGATTATAATTGATAATAAACAAAAGGAACATAATGAAACTGATGTAACTAATGAACCAAATGGATTCAAATTTTCTACTACTATTTTGGCAATTATAGTAGCATCAATAATAATATTTTTACTATTGATTGTATCGTTGGTTTATTGTTTACGAAAAAAATCTGGTAAAAAAAATCCAGTAAAACAATTACCATTAACATCATTACCGAAACAGCAGATTAATTTAGATGGAACATCCGATTCATTGATATCACCAACCAAAACAACAACAGCAACAACAGTAACAAGCACATGAATGAGAAAACAATATCTGAATATTCATCAATGACCAACAACAACAAAACGGAGCAAAATTATTAATTGAATAAATAAATTTTAATTTTACAAAACAAATTACAAATTGAATCAATTTTCTGATTTGTTGAATTTGATTTAAATATGGATGAAAATTCGATGTTAATTTTGTATTTTTTAAAACTTGTTTTTTTTTCTAATTTTTTCGCCTGATTTTTTTCACTTGATTTTTGATTTAAAAATGTACAAAAATATCGTTATTATTATCAAATTGATCGGTATAATTATTGTTCATCAATGTACAACCAGTGATCAACATAATGTAACAGGAAAACAAGAACCAAGATCAATTCCATGTGGTATGGAACATTTAAAAGAAACAATTGGTCTATCGATAACTAATAATCATTTTTATCAATTTTTATTTATAAATGAAACTATTGAAGTTGTTCGATATGATTATGGAAAATTATCGGAAAATCATGATAAAAAAATCGATGGTAATATGTTGGATAAAGGATTAGAGGATTTAATATCATTGGATATAGTGAACAAATTAATGACAGTTATACAATGGAAAGGTAAAGATGAAGAATCAAAGAATAATGCTAATCAATCACCAATCATAAGTATGGCAATATCGATTAATGAACAAACAAACAAAACACGTATTTATTGTTTAAAATCTTATGATCGATTAACATATCAAATTGGTGATTATAATCAAGAAATCGATATGAATGAAGTGAAAATATTTACCGGTGTACATGAAGAAAATCAAATAATGGGTGCGATTTCCTATCAAAACAAAGGAATAATATCATCGTTTTATGGTAAATTATCATATCGTATAAAAATGTATAAATTTGAGGAAAAACAATATGGTACAACTAATTTTGAATGGAAAAAATCATTGGTAGTTGATTCGGGTTTAAATCTTATATATCAATTTGATGAAACACCTAGTGTACAACAACAACAAGAATTTATAAAATCATTTGCACAAATATTTGGTCCATATTCATTTACATATGGTTTTGTTGATAAAGGTCAAATCTATTTATTCTCGAGTCATGATGATAAAGTAATAACATTTTCAATGGATATTTTTGAAAATATGGAACAAAAATATCCATTCAAATTACAATCATATCGTGATTTTATAAATTGTAATAAAAAAATTGAACCGATTATAATTGATAATAAACATAATAATGGAACTGATGTACCTAATAATGAACCAAAAGAATTTTCTACTACTATTTTGATAATTATAGTTGCATCAATAATAATATTTTTACTATTGATTGTATCGTTGGTTTGTTTTTTACGAAAAAAATCCGGTAAAAAAAATCCAGTAAAAAAATTATTACCAAAACAGCAGATTAATTTAGATGGAAAGTCCCATTCATTGATATCACCATCAAAAACAACAACAACAGCAACAAGCGCAGCAGCAACAAGCACAGCAACGATGAATGAGAAAACAATATCAAATTCATCAATGTTATCAAGAACACCATCAACAACAAAAAAAATGAGCAAAATTTATAATATTAATTGAATAAATAAAATTTTAGTTTTACAAACAAAAAATTACAAATTGAATCAATTTTTTTTATTTTGCTGATTTGTTGAATTTGATTTAATTATGGATGATGAAAAGTTGATGTAAATTTTGTATTTTTTAAAAACTTGTTGTTTTTTTTTGTAAATTAATTTTGTTGTATTTTTCCTTAGTTTTTTACTCGTTTTGACCAATGTATAATAAGAATATTTTCGTCATTATAATAATGATTTTTATAATTATTCATCAAAGTACAACGATATTACAAACCAATAATATTCAAAAACGACAATTGCAATCAACAATTCCATGTGGTACAAAATATTTAAAAGAAACAATTGGCCTGTCGATAACCAATAATAATTTATATCAATTTTTATTTATAAATAATACGATACAAATTATCAGATATGATTATCAAAAATTATCGGAAAATAATATCGATAAAAATGACTATAAATTAAATTTGATTGATGGTGAAATGTTGAATAATGGATTAGTTGCATTAGTATTTCCAAATATAGTTGAACAAATCATGACAGTAATACAATGGAAAGCTAGTGATGAACAATCAAAAAATCATCATCATCATCAAACACCAATAATAAGTATGGCAATATCATATAATCCGGATAAAAGAATTTGTATTTATTGTCTGAAAACATTTGATCAATTAACATATTATAATGGTCATTATAATCAGGAAATTGATTTTGGTAAAGTAAAAACATTTATTAATAAATATGATAAACAAATGATAAAAAGTACCATTTCAAATGAAAATAATGGAATATTATCATCTGTTTATAGTCATAAATTATCATTCAGTTTAGATATTATAAAATTAATGAAAAATTATCAAAATGATGATGATTTTATATGGGAAAAACATTTTGTAATTGATTCAAGTTTACAATTTATAAATGAAATGGATGATTACACTACCGAACAAGAACAACAAGAATTTACAAAATCATTTGCCCAGGTATTTGGTCAACATAAATTTATATATGGTTTTATTGATAATGATCGAATCTTTTTATTCGCAAATCAAGATGAAAAATTAATTACATTTTCATCAAATTTTAAAAGAGAAAATGCTGATATTGATGAAGAATATCCATTTAAATTACAATCATTTAAAGATTTTTTTCATTGTAATCGACCATTAGATCCGGTTAAAATTGATGATAATAAACAAACGACTATTTCTACAACTACTACTGTAAAGCCACAACCATCAACAAAACATGATGATTCTACTACAACAATGAAGACGATAACTACCGAAAAACAACAACCATCACCGTCAACAACAACAATAATATCGACAATAAAAACAGCAGTTACAAAATTACCGAATTCTATTACTATCAAGCCGAATAATTTGAAAACAACAACTATACGATCAATATTTGATCAACAACCAATAACAATTCCATATTTAATAATAATATTAATATTATCAATATTAGTATTTTTAGTATTAACGTTAATTTGTTTGGTTGTTTATTATATACAAAAAATTAAAAAAATTAAAACACCATTATCGATACATAAATTTCTATTACAACGTTATAGTTTACAAAATTCACCTAGTAATCGATTAGATGGTAGATTTTCATTAAATTCATCAATATTACCAACATCAATATCAACAACAACAACAGTGAGCGAAAAATTATCAACAAATTCATCATCAATGATATCAAAAACACCACCAACACAAATGATGAATAATAAAACGATAAATCCGAATTATTAATGAAATTACAAATAAACATTATATTAAGTTTTAAATTACAAATAAAAATTATTTTTACAAATAAACAAATTAAGTTAATTTTTTTGTTTGTTCTGGATTGTTGGATTTGATTCAAATATAGATGAAATTAAAGTTAAAATTACAATTTTGAATTTTGTTTTTTTTTACTTTTCTGATTTTTGTTTGTTTGTGTTTGTTTGACCATGCTTAATAATAAAATAATCAAATGGATAATGTTTTTAATAATTATTATTCATCAATTTACAACTACATTACAATTACAAATAATTCCATGTGGCGCAAAATATTTAAAAGAAACAATTGGCCTATCACTAACCAATAATCATTTATATCAATTTTTATATATAAATGATGATATACAAATTATTAGATATTATCAAAAATTAACGGAATATAATGATAAAAATAATTATAAATTAAATTTAATCGATGGTCAAATATTATTGGATGGATTAGAGGATTTAATACCATCGGATGTAGTAAAAGATATGATGAAAATAATTCATTGGAAAGGTAATGATGAATCAAAAAATCGTAATAATAGTAATAAACCAACACCAATAATAAGTATGGCAATGTCTATAAATAAAAATGAAAAAATACATATTTATTGTTTAAAAACATTGGATCAAATAAATTATAATATTGGTGATTATAATCAGGAAATTCATTTACATACAATAAAAAAATGGATTGGTTTATATAAAGGAAAACATATAATGGGTACAATTTCCTTTGAAAACGAAGGAATAATATCATTATTTTATGGAAAATTATCATTCCTATTGAAAATGATGAAATTAAAGGAAAAAGAATATGGTGATAAGAATGTTGAATGGATAAAATCATTGGTGATTGATAAAAGTTTAAAATATTTATATGAAATTTATGAAAAACCAACTGAACAACAACAACAAACATTCAGACGATTATTTGGTCAAATATTTGGTCAATCAACCTTTTCCTATGGTTTTGTTGCTAATAATCAAATCTATTTATTTTCAAATCAAAATGAAAAATTAATAACATTTTCATCAAATTTTACTCGAAATAATGATTTATCCAAACAAAAATATCCATTCAATATACAATCATATCAGGATTTTTTTCATTGCAATAGACCATTGGATTCGGATAAAAAAACTATTTCAACTATTACTACTACTACTGTAAAACAACAACCATCATTGCCAACAGCAACAAAAATTAAATCAACAATTATCAAATCACCGAAAACAACAACAACAACTGTACCATCAAATGAACAACAACAGTCAAAATTTCCATTTTTATCAATAATGATAATAATAATATTATCAATATTATTATTAATTGGAATGATGGTTTGTTTTCAATCACAAAAATCAGTTAAAAAACCTGTATCATCATCATCATCATCATCATCATCAGAGCAACAATCGAAACGTAAATTTCCATTAGATCGTTATGGTATTGAAAAACAACAAAATTCAATTAATGATGAAAAAAAATCTAATTTAATTAAAAATCAGAAATCATCACCAACAACAACAAGAAGATCAGCAGCAACAGAAACAGAAATGAATGAAAAATCCATACCAGATTCAACAGAAGTGAATGAACAAACTGATATATTATATGATTAATAACCGATAACATTAATATTAAAAAAAAATTTTAAATGTTTAAAAAAACGTCGTTTATGAATAGTAAGCGTGATTTGACTTTGTTCGTGTGACACTTGTTTTTGAATAACGTGTTTCGATTCTTCGAATTTTCGAATTTTCGAACGATAAAAATTTTTCGAATTTAGAAACAAAACGAAACAGTTCAAAAAAACATTGATTCAACCTGTGTTCATTTTCGTTTGAAATCGAGAACGACACACATCTTGTTTATTGTTAAAAATGTTTGAACATAAAAAATTTAAATTTTTCACAAACGAAATGATGCTTGGTAAACGCAGCTTGAAAAGTTTTTCCATTCTATCATGGAAAAATAAAAGTTAATCTGAAAAAGATTACAGATCATTTCAGGAACAATTTCTACAGTCACTAAGTATCACTGTATACACAAGTAAGTTCTGGTTAAATCTTATCCAAAAAAAAAAATTCAAATTAAAAAAATTTTCAATTTTTTAAAATAGAAATATGAATTGTTCATGCGAATAACAGAAATCGTTTTCGATTTGTACGTTTGTTTTTTTTACCAAATCACAATATTTTGTAACTTTTTGAGTCAATAATTGTGTTTCGTTGATGAAAACAAATTGAAGATTTTTCTACAACATGGATATTCGAAGCAGATCCATTATCGATTCTTTTGTCGCTATCAGTCCAGCTGAAATATAAAGTAACTTTCAAACTTCACAAATTATTACATTATTGTGCCCCCGATATACCACGATTCGGCCCATTGTATCTTTCGTCAGCGATGAGATAAATCAAAAGTCATAAAATTACCAAAAAGTATGGCAAGGTTATGGGCTGCTGGAAATCTCTAGCAACGACCTTATGAGACGAACAATTGGCAGCTTCCCGAAAAAAATTTTCGAAAGATCAATAGGTTAATCGATCCACGTCATGAAGCTCTGGGCTTCAAATGTTGGAAATGTTCTAAAAAAAACTTATCTTGCCTTTATATCGTACCGAATTGTGGCTTAAGGAGATTAAAAAATTTTTTCTTTGATAAACCCAGAAACACGGCAACTTATAGATGTAACAATCTATTCCGAACATTTTGTAAGATATGAATTAACTGTCATTCGAATGGTTAATGATGCCGTTAATCATTTCAAATTGCATAATAGAGCAATGTTCGATGTGGTCGTCTTGGAATTTGTGTATTTCCAAAACGAATCAAATCAGTCACCATTGAATCAATCAATCAAGTCAATTAATTACAAATTATAAAATTAATTTCATTAATATCAAAAATCTAAAATCAAAATAATTAAATAAAATTTTTAATTTGTAATTTTTGTTAGTTTGTTCGATTTGTTATAAATATGAATGAAAATTGATGTTAAATTTGTATTTTTTAAATAAAAAAAAAATATTCTTTTGTATTTTTTCTTACTCTTTTTTTGTTTTTGTTTAACATCATGTCCAATGTAAATATCGTCATTATGATGATGATGTTTGTAATCATTAATCAAAGTACAATAACATTACAAAAAAATTTACAAAAACGACATTTACAAACAATTCAATTTGGTAGTAAATATTTAAAAGAAACAATTGGCATATCGATTACAAATAATCATTTATATCAATTTTTATTTATCGATAATATGATTGAAATTATCCGATATGATTATGAAAAATTAAATAAAATAAATGAAACAACCAATAATTATAAATTGAATTTGGTTGATGGTCAAATGTTGGTTAATGGTTTAGTTGATTTGATACCATCGAATGTTGCAAAACAATTGATGACAATATTACAATGGAATGGTAGTAGTGATGAAGAAGAAGAAGAATCATCAATGAATCATGATAATAAAACTATGGATAATCAACATTCAACAGCTAATAATAATAATGAACCACCACCAATAATAATAAGTATGTCAATGTCAATCGATAAGAATGGAAAAATACGTATTTATTGTTTAAAATTATTAGATCAAACAAAATATTATATTGGTGATTATAATCAAGAAATTGATATGAAAAATGTAAAAATTTTTTTTGGTTCACATGAAGAAAATAAACATATAATGGGTACAATATCATATCAAAATAAAGGATTAATAACATTAGTTTATAGTAAATTATCATTCTATTTACAAATGATGAAATTAAAGAGAAAAAATTATGGTGATAAGAATTTTGAATGGACAAAATCCATAGTGGTTGATTCAAGTTTAAATTTTTTATATCAATTTGATGAAAAATCAAATGAACAACAACAACAACAAGAATTAACCAAATCATTTTCGAAAATATTTGGTCAACATACATTAACATATGGTTTTGTTGATGATAATCAAATGTTTTTATTTTCAAATCCGGATGAAAAATTAATTACATTTTCAATGAATATATTTGAAAATAATTATCGTAAATATCAATTTCAATTACAATCATATCGGGATTTTTTTCATGATTATAATACATTTTTTCCGGATAATATTGATGATAATAAACATATTTCTACAATTAAATTCATTTTATCAATATCAGCAATATTAATATTTGTATCAATATTGATTGGTTTGATTGTTTATTATTGTAAACGAAAAAAATTTGCTGAAAAAATTTTAAAAAAATTACCATTACAATTTGAAAAAAAAAATAATTTACCAAATAAACAACCAATTAATTTAGATGGAAAAAGTTTATTATTCAATGATTCATCAAAAACAAAAACAACAGGAACAACAACTACAATGTTAAAAATGATTGGAAAATTATCATCAGATTCATTAACAACATCAACATCAACAATAACTGAAAAATCCGTATCAGATTCAATTGCATCAAAAACACCAACAACAACAACGATTAAAATGTCCGGAAAGTTATTATCAGTTTCATCAATATTGAAAACACCACCAACAACAACAAGTAAAGTGTCTGGAAAATCATTACCAGTTTCATCAATATCAAAAACACCAAAAATAACTAAAGTGTCCGGAAAATCATTACCAGTTTCATCAATATCAAAAACACCAACAACAACAACTACAAAAATGACCAAAATCTGAAATATTATTTGAATAAATAAATTATAATTTTTAAAAAACAAATTTAAAAAAAAAATAAAAATAATTAAAAATGTGAAACGACGTTTATGAATTCATAACAATTAAACAAAAAAATTAAATTAAATTAAATTTTTCTCCTGATTTGTTCGATTTGATTTAAATATGGATGAAAATTCAAAGTTAAAATTCGATTTTGTAATTTGTTTTTTGTTTTTTGTATTTCTTCGTTTTTTACTCGTTTTGTTTGTAATTGTTCAACACCATGTCTAATAAAAATATCGTCATAATGATAATAATGATGTTTGTAATTATCCCACAAAGTACAATGACATTACAAGAAAAAAATGAAAATGAAAAACTATTTAAAACAATTCCATGTGGTATTGAATATTTGAACGAAACAGTTGGCCTATCATTAACTGATAATTATTTTTATCAATTTTTATTTTTGAATGAAACTATTGAAGTTATTCGATATGAACAAAATCAAAGATTATCAAAAAATAATAATAATGAATATAAATTGAATTTGATTGATGGTCAAATGTTGGCAAATGGATTAAAGGATTTAGTACACGAATTAATAACGGAATATATAACAAACATATTCAAACTAGAGGGAAATGATTATAATGGTAAATTAAAAAAATCAAATGATGAATTATCAATAATCGCAATGGCATATACAATAAATAAACATGAACAAAAACGTTTTATTTGTTGTAAAACAAATGATCAAATTGAATATTATATTGGTAATTATAATGAAGAACTTAGTATGGGATTTGTACTAGGAGAAATTGCAGCAACTGGTAAAAAATATATATTATCTTTATTATCCAATCAAAGTGATGGAATGATAGTAATAACTTATAGTGAAAATTCATACGAAATAACTATATTTAAATTGAAGGAAGATATTTTTTTTGTAAATGATCATGAATGGAAAATAACATTGGTTGTTGATGCGAATTATAATTTTTTACAACAATTTAATGGAAAACCAAATATAGTACAAGAACATAAATTCAACTCATCATTTGAGAAGATATTTGGTAAACAAAAATTTACATATGGTTTTGTTGATGATGATAAAATATATTTATTTTCAAATCAAAATGAAAAAGTAATAGCATTTTCATCGAATTTTACTGGAAACAATGAAATTGATTCTAAACAAAAATATAGATTCAAATTTCAATCATATAAAGATTTTTTTCATTGTAATAAACAAGTGGATCCGGTTATAATTGATGATAATAAACAAACGACTATTTCTACCACTTCGACTACTACTGTAGAACCACAATCATCATCATCATCAACAAAACATGATGATTCTACAACTACAATGAAAACAATAGTAACTACTGCAAAACAACAACCATCACCGTCAACAACAACAACAACAACAACAATAATATCGACAATGAAAACAGCAGCAATTACCGAATTACCGAATATTATTACTACTAAATCAAATGATTTGATAACTACTACTACTACTACTACTACTGAACCATCGATTGATGAACAACATTCAACATTTCCAATTATAATAATAATATTGGTATCAATAATAATTGCAATATCATTAATATTGATTGGATTGTTTGTTTTTTGTTTTCGAAAAAATTTGGATGAAAAAAATCCTAAAAAATTG
The DNA here is from genome assembly GCF_001901225.1 of Dermatophagoides pteronyssinus. Classification (NCBI taxonomy): domain Eukaryota; kingdom Metazoa; phylum Arthropoda; class Arachnida; order Sarcoptiformes; family Pyroglyphidae; genus Dermatophagoides; species Dermatophagoides pteronyssinus. The sequence goes on along the minus strand of NW_020873520.1, from coordinate 186 downwards.
CCATTAACATCATCATCAACAATGGCAGAAAAATCAATATTAGCTTCATCTTCATCATCAAAATCAAAAACATCAGCAAGTAAAATGAGCGGAAAATCATCAATTCAATCATCAAAATCGGAAACACCAACATCGATTAGAATGATGGGAAAACCAACAGTTCGATCATCAATATCAAAAACACCG
>NW_020873518.1:0-14156 GCF_001901225.1 Dermatophagoides pteronyssinus | reverse complement strand
AAAAAAAAAAAAATTCTTGTTGAATTCTTACCATAATAATATTCAATTACGTGCTTTTTTCTTCTTCCCCTCTCTATTCATTTCATTTCATTTGTTTCATTTATCGCAGAAGCAAAAGAGTTTTCTGAAAGAATCTTGTGAAACTCTCTACTTAACCACATTGTGATGAGGGAGGCAGCACAAAAAGAAAAGCAGAATTACAATTCCATCATCATGTAACCAAACATTCTTTCTTTTTTTTCTTTGAATTTTTTGAATATTAAACACAAGAAAATGAAGAAAAATTCAAATGAAAAAAAATTATACTGATAACTCAAAACAACAACAACAACAGATGAATAATTTAACGATTCATCATCATTTTGAATAAAAAAAGGAAGAAAAAATTCAAAATTGGAAAAGAAAGCTCTCTCTGTTTTTCCATTGAAAAACTTGATTGCATAACAATCATAAGAATTTTTTTATGTTTTTTTCCGTTGAATCGCGAAAAAAAACGAAAATCAAATTAAATTTGAAATGAAAGGAAAAGAAAAAAAAGGATAAAATTTTTTCTTTCAGCCAAATCGATCTTCATCATCATCAACTTCGAAATAGGAAAATCTCACCTATAGAACACCAACAGCAACAAAAAAATGATGATTTGTCATTAGGCACAGTCATTAATTAATCTTTTTTTCTCTCTGGTTATGTTATGTTATGTTGTATTTTGGACATTGGAAAAAAATATAATCATGATTTGGGTCCAAAAACAAACAAACAAACAAACAAACAGATGAATATGACAGATATAATAATAATTTTTTTTTCTCCCTGTGTGTAAATGGATTTTCTGTATCTAATTTTTCTGTTGTCGACATTCGGAATGTCATCATCATTATCAACTGGAATGAAAAGCACACAAGCAGCACACGAAAACACACATAATGATGATGACCATGTATCTTGTTGTTGTTGTTTGTTATGATTATCTGATGATTGTCACATAGACATCTTCGCTGCTGTACTTTTCTGTTGGTTTTTGCTAATTAGCAGAGGCAAAAAAAAATGAAATTAATAAATAAATGAATGAAAAAAGCAAAGAAAGATTAAGCAAAACACGATGATGATGATCATGAATGAACGGACGAAAAAATCATTGATTAAATATCAATTAATTTGCATTGGAAATTGGAACAATCTTGAAACATGTCATCGACATTATTCGATGATTATCATCGTCACATCACATCATCAACATTATCATTATCAGAGATTGATTTTTGATTAGCCAATCGTGTTCATATTGAAACACACACACACACACATTGACATTGGAAATGTTAAACAAGAAACATCCATTAAACATGATAACGATGATGATTCATAAATGATTGAAAGGAAAAAAAATTTTCGCATAAATTAATTGATTTCAATGCATACAGAATATGTATTTTTTGGATTTTCATGTTATCAATTGAGAATATTCTTTTTCCACTTTCCTAAGAATCAATTCTTGAATTCTTAGGAACACAGCATAATAATCAAAATGATAAATAAAGACATTGACTTTTCTGAACGATACACTTTTCAATGTTTTTATTTTATTGAAAGCAAAAATTTTTTTTTGATTAAATTGTCCAGTGTGTGTGAAAAAAGTGACCTTTCTGTTTCTATTGTTTGAAAGAAAAATTTTTTTCAAATGTAATCAATCTTCAGTCGTTTTTTATTGTCCATTTCAATGTTCAACAATTTTCAATTTTCAATTCAAAAAAATAAACAAACATTGCTTTTTATCTATTTTTTTTTTGTTTGAATTGTTGTTGTTGTTTGAAAAAAAGAGATTCTTTTTTTTTCATTTTGTTGTTGTTGTTGTTGTTATTGGCTGTTGGCTGAAAAAGAATTCAACAACAAGAATAACAATGAATATTGAGTACATTCTTCTTCTTCTTTTTGTTGTTCAATTTTCTATTGAACAACAACAGCAATGACAATAATAAAAAAAAGTTGATTGAAAATAAAAAATTCGGTTCGTATGAAAGTGAATTCAATTGAAGTGAATTCAATGATTGTATTGCATTCATTCAACAATAGATTTGTTGTTGTTTTTTCTGCAAATATTCAATCGAAACGATCGAATAAATTGGATTGAACAGTAAGAGAAAAAAAATATTACACAATGACTACATAGTCTGTGGAATTTGAATGAAATAATAATTAGAAATGGGCGAAAATCTGATAAGTTAAGATTATCCATAAGATATTTGGTCATTTGGTTTTTGCTTTTCATTCGTATACCTTTATGCGATGATTACGTGATGTTTGTAGGGAAAAAAAATAAAAATAAATTTCCCCTAAAACACACGATCAATTTTATCAATTCCCAATTGGAAGATGTATGTTTTTTTTTCTTTTTGGAAATCAATTTTATTGAAATCAAAATGCAACTTTTCTGATTGGATAAAGTGAGTGAGAAAAAAAAACTGGAAAAAAAGTCAATTTTCAAACAGTCATCAGAATCATGAATCATGAATTTTGGTTCTTGATTGGTCATCTTACACACTAAACAGTTGACAGTTTTCAAATTGACAATATTAGAAAAAACAGAAGAAAAAACATTGTGATTGAATTTCGAGCAACCAGAAAAAAGAACATCCAGAATCTAAGATTGATTTTTTTTTGGTTCAATTTTCAATCAATAACTAAGTAAAATGAAATGAAATGACTAGATTGAAATCGATAGATATTCAGTGAAATCGATTGATCGTCGTCTTCATTCTGAGTTTGTTAAGATAATTTTTTTTGTTTTTAATTAACTTGATGAATGATCCATGATTACAAATCTATTGATTCCATTATTATTATCATCATCACCATCATCATTATCTGTCGCTGGGCAGTGAAAAAGATAATCAAAAAACCAAAAAACAGAATGGTTGCAAAAACCCAAAATACAATTAGAAACAAAATAGAAATAAGAAATTTGATACACTAAAAGTAATTCATTGATAAAAAGTAAGGAGAAAAAAAGAAAGAGTGAAAAATGAGATAATTATAATCAGATTTTGTCAAAAAAGAAACAGAATTACTATAGTAACGTAAGCGAAAATAATCATTATAATCATTGGAAGATGATTTTACACAATTTGATACTTAATTTCACTTTTTCATTCATTGTAACCAGAAAAGAATAACATCTTAATTAATCGATTCGGATTTTTAATGAGAAAAACGAAACAAAAAACGAAGCAAAACAAAATCGTCATCATCAAAAGCAATTAATAACAGAAATTTGTGTGAAAAAGAAAATGATGTGTATGTTTGTGTGTGGGTGTATGAAAAAGGTGTTCAAGAATAGAGAATACATTTTTCTGGTTTGTTTTGTTTTCATATGTAATGAAGAATAATGAGTTTATTTTTTTTTGCAAAACCCAGATACATTTTTTGAACCAGGTAAAGAAATGTTTGAACCAGACCTGGATTTTTTTTTTTTTTTTTTGAAAAATTACATTTTTCATCCAATTTTTTTCCCCCAAAAAAAAACTTACCCACAAATCCATGAATAANGTGGGTGTATGAAAAAGGTGTTCAAGAATAGAGAATACATTTTTCTGGTTTGTTTTGTTTTCATATGTAATGAAGAATAATGAGTTTATTTTTTTTTTGCAAAACCCAGATACATTTTTTGAACCAGGTAAAGAAATGTTTGAACCCGACCTGGATTTTTTTTTTTTTTTTTTTTGAAAAATTACATTTTTCATCCAATTTTATTCACCCAAAAAACAACTTACCCACAAATCCATGAATGACGACGTCTTGGTGGACAACCATTAATATTTGGTACTGATAATAATATTGGTGCACCACCATTACCACTACCCGTATTACCAATAGAATTATTATATGCTGATAAATAACCACGTGATTTTATCATCATTTGACGATTATTTATCATTGTTGTTGATGATAATGGTGATGATGGTGATTGTAATGTTGTTGGTGATGTAAGATTTTTACAACTATTACTATTATTATTTCGATTATTATCCAAACAATCATCATTAATCGATAATGTTGTTGTTTGATTTTGTTGTATATTTGACATAGTTCTATCATTATTATGATTATAATGATTATTATTATTATAGTAAATATTGAATGAAGAATTTTTAGACATATGTTTCATTAGTTTACGATTTGGTGATGGTGAACGATGATTATGATGATAATTTGATGATAATGTTGTTGTTGGTGATGTGATGATAGTTGTTGTTGTTGTTGTGGTGGTGGTTGTAGTTGTTTGTTGTTGTTGTCCAATTTGATTATGATTGATTGATGATGATGAACCAAAATAATGTTGTTTATTCATATCGATTGAACCACGTTTTTCATCAATTTTCATAATCATATTTTTTTTATATTTATCATCAATATTATTACCATTTTTAATATTATTATTATCACCATTATCATTATCATTATCATCGACAAAATCAATGGATACAACACAACGAATTGCTGACATTTTATCATTATTATTATTATTATTATGTAAATGTATTTTATTTGATTCATTATCATCATGATTATCATTATCACCATTATTACTATTACTATTACTATTATTACTTGTTTGATCTTCTAATGTTGGAATAGTCGAATCAATTTTCATTACGGATGTCGCTGTTGTTGTTGTTATTATATTTGATTTGACCTGTTTCATTGGGTCAATTGTTTCAATTTCTACATTATTATTATTGGCCATTTTTTTCGTTTATAATTAAATTTTCGATTTGACCTTTGACATTAGGTTAAAATAGTTGACTAAATGAACAACAACAACCGAAAAGGAAAAAGGAAAAAAACCTAAAGATTTTTACAGATTTCTTTTTGTGTTTGTGCAAGTGAATATGTCACAGTAAAATATAATCACATTGAAAATGAAACGGATGATGATGATGATGATGAATCGTGATTATGGTCACGCTGCAACATTATTATTATTATTATGATCATGATTATCATCAACAAGGGCAGCAAAAAGAAAAACTACAACCACCAACCACCAAAAAAAATGATTATAAAGATAATATTGATGACAATATATATGGATATATGGATTATCGCACATCAAACACACATATACACACACAGAGATCGAATACGAATATGATTTTCTCGAATGAATGAACAATTTCCAGCAGTAACAACATAGAAAATGTCAATTGGAAAATATGAAAATAAAAATAATAATGTATTCGAGAAAAAATCATTAGATATGAACAGAAATTATATATCTGTAGCGTATGTCATATATAAAAAAGTTATTATTAATGTTTTGTTGTTGTTGTTGTTTATGGAGTGATTCTGTAATAAAATATGTTTCATTTTTTGTTGTTGTCGAAATTCGATGACAACAACAACAACAACAACAACAACAATGATGATGGGATACAATGAAGAAAATAAACGAAATGAAACAAATCAATTTTTGCGGCATCGCAATAATGATAAAAATTCAATCATCAAAGAAGAATCAAATTTTTTTTCTCTCTCTCTTGCATTTTAATGAAAATTTGTTGATTTTTTTCTTCTTCTTCTTCTTCGTTTGTTGTTGTTATTATTATTGGGAAAAATGAGATTCTTTTTGAACTTGGAAACTTAGATATGAACAGAAATGAAATGTTTTCTTTGAAATGTAAAGGATTTTTAAAAAATTTCGTTTTGAATTGAATTGAAAATTGATGAATCGGATGTTTATTTTGTATGGTTCAATGTATTGGTGATGGCGGATGCCAATCCGAAAAAAAAACCAAAAAAACATCATTAATGACAAAAAACAGATCACCAATGACGAAAAACAACAGCGAAGTTTTTTTTTTGTTGTTGTTTCAAAAAGAATTTTGAAATTTTTTCTGTTCACATCATTATTTTTCGGTTTGGTTTGAATTGGTTTGGTTGTCGACAATGAATCAAAATCAAAATCAAAATCAAAATGAAATGAAATGAAAAAAAAACATGGAAATAGAAAATGAAGAAAAGTTTGAAAAAACAAACAAACAAACACAAATAAATCACATCATTTGGAATAATGACAACAACAAGAGAAAATTTCCAAAAAAACTTTGATACACTGTGTGTGTGTGTGTTTAGAATTAGAAAATCATCATTAATGAAAGGAAAACAATCGAAAAAAAAACTTTGATTGGATTTTTCGCTTTTTGCTTGTTGAAATTTTTTGATTTAAAATTCCAACCAGTAAATAAGATACACAGACACAGTGAGAGAGAACCAGACTGAATCAAAATGTGTTAATTTTTTTTGTTGAAATTCAAATATCGTTGTTGAAACAGAGAAATTCAATCAATATTTCATCACGCACACAAAACACAAGACAGACAGACAGATGAATCATTGGAAGCGAATGAAATGAAATGAAGAAATGAAAAAATCCCAAACAGAGGCCAAATGATTGAACTTTTTCATTGAATTTTTAAAATCCGAGAGAAATTTTCTCTCAGATTTTCGATGATGATTTTGAAATGATCATCATCAAAACACATTAATTACAAATTGTTTTGGATCATCATTTTTCGATGATTGGCGATCATTGGTGAATGGGGCAAACAAGAAAGAAAAAAAAAATCACGATAATGACCACTATCCATCAGCAGCAACAACAACAACAACAACAAGCACAATGATATTATTTGATGGGAAAAAAAAAGAGAAAAATCATCAGCAATTTTTGAACAGAAAACAAAACCAAAAATTTAACCGAACACAATACAGACAGCAAAAACACCATATATACGATGAAAAAAAAGTCGCCGAACGACGACAATAATAAGATGAACAGAAATAAAGGAAACACAAACGAAAGAATGTAAAAAGTGAGATTTGAATGGCGCCAAGCTTTTCTTTAAAATGAAATGTGAAAACAGAGAAATTATAGCGAAGAGAGAAAAAAATAGCGAAAGAAAAACGCATCGATTGTGACAGAACCATCCTAGCGCCAAAGTATATGCATGGTTTATTCACAAGTGTATTTTTATTTGAAAAAAAATGAAAGAAAGAAAGAGAAAAAGAAACAATCCATATAACGTAATACTCCTATCTTCCAGAAAAAAAACAACACCATGGCGTATTATACACATACCACAAATATTTTTTTGTATATTTTTTTTCTGGGGAAAAAGAAAAAAGATCTCATGTGAAATATAATGTAATGGAATGCGTGTGTTGTCTGTAGAGACCAAAGAAAAACAAAAAAAAAAATGTTTTTGCGCATTTGTAAAATATACGAACGACGACAACGACGACGACGAAAAGATGATGACGAGAGAAGGAAATCCATGCTTTTTTTTCACAAAAAAATGTTTCATGTTTCCTTAGAGGATCCTATCAATGATCATCACTATCATCATCATCATCAATGAGATGAAATGAAATGAATGAGAAAATTTTAGCTTGTACCGAATGGATATTGGTTTCAAAATTCAACAACAACAACAACAACATACATACATACACGCATATTCTGTCTATTAAGTAATAGAAAGGCTTATTCGGGTTAAATATTCTCATGATTCCCCCCGTTCATCAAATACATTCTAGAGTAGTTTTATTTTTGCAATTTTTTTTTCTCTTGGAATAAAATCCCAGAATCCAAGTCGTTGAACGATTATTTGAAAATGTTATTCAAGTGAAATTTTTGTTGTTTGGAATTTCGGCAAACAATACCGGTCACTAACCAAACTGAAGAAAAACCGAAAAAAAGAGAATGACAAAACAGTAACAAACAACAAATAACGCAAACAAAGACGCAGGTGCTGGTTATTAGATTTTTTTTCCTTTTTTTTATATTTCTCCATTTACATTCTTGGATCGGTTAAAATTTCCAGGAACTTGGGAAATAGTACAGAATAGATGATGAAATGAAGCAAAAAATAAAAAACCCTGACAGCACATGGTTGTCGACCAGAAAAACAAAAACAAAAAATCTTTTAACATAGTGAAAATATTATATGTATAGTGAAAAGAAACTGGTCAAATATTTGACTTTAATATCAGATGATAATGATGATGATGCAAGCAAGAAAGCAATCAAATGATGTTAGTGGGGTGGAAAAATATGAAAAAATATGAAATCTGAAATGGAAATTTTGGCCAAACAAAATTGCTAGACAGAAANAACATAGTGAAAATATTATATGTATAGTGAAAAGAAACTGGTCAAATATTTGACTTTAATATCAGATGATAATGATGATGATGATGCAAGCAAGAAAGCAATCAAATGATGTTAGTGGGGTGGAAAAAAATATGAAAACGAAAAAAAAATCTGAAATGGAAATTTTGGCCAAACAAAATTGCTAGACAGAAACAAAATATGAAAAACATATTAGCCATGCATCCTTGTACACACACACACACATACATACATTATTATAAAGAGGTACCATTCAAAACAAAATGAATAAAAAATACAACCGTCAACCGTTACATTACTTTGGTCGATCACACACACACATTCTGTGTGTAAAAAAGAAAAAAATTCTATGGATTATAATTTTCAATTGAATTAGAAAAAAAATTTGTCCATAGAATATCCATTCGGAAGAGAATATAGAGAGGGGAGATGGAAAAAAATCCTATTTACAACAACAACAAAAAATAATGCGGATCAAAAAAAAAAATTTTGAAAAATATCATGTGAATGGGCTTCGAAAACGAATATTTAGATTTTTTTTTTTTTTTTTTTTTTGAATATATTCTCTATATGTACAGAATCTGAATATAGAATGATTATCATTATTACATGATGGTTTTAATAATCATTTTGTTGTTGCTGTTTGTTGTTGTTGTCATTTTTTTTCCTGATTACAATATTGATGTGATTTCTATCGAAAGTGATTTATTCATTTTTCCTTTGTATATCAAAAATTGACAAATTCTGTTCAGAATTTTAATGATAAATATTACAGAGAAAAATTCTTTGAATTCCAAAAAATATTCTTTCTTTTTTTCCACCAAGAATCCTTGTGTATCAATCAAAATCATTTTTGACTTTTAAAAAAAAACACGGAATCATCATTTTTTCTCTACAGTTTTGTTTCCTTTTTCTTTCCACCATCAACCAGCCAACCAATCGATATTCCGATACTGATGACATATCGAAAAATGATGAAAAAACATGAGAAATTTTTGTTCACACTTATAAGAAAAATGTGAAAACGAAAACGAAAAATCAAAAGAAAATCAAAATAATAATATTCGGCTTGATTTTTTCGGAAAAAAATTCAATACATTTTTGAACTTTAGAGATGTTTGTCTGTCTGTGTCTGTGTGTTACTGGTTTTTTCCTATTTCCTTTTCTTTGATTATCATTATTTTCTCGTTTGTCAACATTTAACCAAGAATAAAATAAAGAAAGGAAGAAAGACAGAAGCAAAAAAAAGATGTAAATTATGTATTTGAATTTATATAAAACAAACAAACACAAAAAAAATGTTCACAAGTGGCTTTTTTTTCAAACATTATTATTAATGCTGTTGTTGTTGTTGTTGTTGTTCAAATATCATTTTATTTTTGAAAATAAAAATAAATATTATATTCATATAAGATGTGTGTGTACGTCGATGTTGAATGAATATCAAGTGTCGAATTTGGAAAGAGAAAAAAAATCATAAAAGTTTATGAAAATGATTCAAATGATTGTCGGTCGGTCTTATGTAAATACAACGAAGACGGCGACTGCGAAAACAAAACAAGTCAATAAGATGCAAACGAAGATAATTTTGAATAATGAACAGAAATGTGCTTAAATTTCTTGCGATTAAAAGAAACAAAGAAAATTTTCTGGTGAAAAGAAAGAATCCGGAATACAAAAAACAAACAAACAAACAGGCAAACGCAAGCACATATATCAACAGAATCAGAATCGAATGAAAAAAATTGATTTGAAACCTTAATTTGAATAATAATAATTCTAAACATTATTATGCGCTGTATATTTTGTTTATTTGTTTGTTCAATCAATGTAAATAATTCTCATTATTTATTATTATTATGAATAAATATTTTCGAAATGAAGATTCTCATTATCATAATCATTATGGTAGCCATGTTGTTGTTGCTATATCCGCATTGATTTTTATTCATAATTCTGGATTATTCTTTTCTTGTTCTCGCATATTTCCCAATAGAAACAAAAAGTAATCAAATGATCAATTATGTAAAAGGAATTATGAAATGAAATGAAACTTTTTTTTCAATCGTCAAACATTTTGTTCATGTTTAATATTCATTCATTTAATATTAAATTTTGATTATATTTTTGTATTTTTCATTTGAATTATATTTTCCATAAGATCTTTTCATTTTTTTAAAGAAAAATGAAATCAGAATGCGAACATTTCATTTCAAAACAGAATCTTCTTCGTCTTTATAGTGCCCAAGAAGATTAATATACAGATGTTTCTTAATGAAGAAAAAAAAGAATGGATAAAGTTGGTTAAATAAATAAATAAATAATGAGTAGAATAGGAAGAAAGCCAAACCACCGAATCAAATTATCATCATTTTGCAAAAATCAACTCGAAGAAGAATTCGCCCACACACACATATTAAAAACATTTTTTCAGACACTTTTTTTGAAAAACAGAAAAAAAACTGATGACATTCATTATAAAATGTCAACATCAGCAACCCAGCAAATGATGATGAATGAATGAATGAAAAATCTTTTTGAAAAAAAAACCAATTTTTGTTTTTCGATTTTTGGTTTGAATGAAAAATTCTTTATGAGAATTTAATCGATGAAAAATGAAGATATGATGTTTTTTGCGAAGAAAAGAGAGAGATTCTGTCATTCAAATTTCAAGTATGTGTTGTGAACTTACTGGCTTTTCATATTTTTTTTTGCACAACATCATTGTACAATAAGCTGTTGCCAAATTGACGACAAAGAGGAAACAAAACAAAACAAAACACTTATCATATTCAAAAAGTAGTGAGAAAAAAAAGAAAGAAATGAAATTTCCATTCAACCGATATATGAACGAGAAGTTGAAAAAAATGTTTGTTTGTTTGCTTGTTTGATGTTTTTTTTTCTTGATCTAAAATGGAATTAATTCCAAATCAATAAACAGAAACGATGAATATATTTGTCTTTGTCTATGTATGTGTGTATATGGTGATTGGATTTTCCGGAATTTCTTCTTCTTAATATCCTGATTTTTTTTCAATGTGAAATTTTGTTGTTTTTTTTCGTTGTTGTTGTTGTTGTTATTTTGTTTAAATGTAAATGTGCTTGACATTTGTTTCAAGTGTTTTTTGTTTTAATATTCAATGTTCATTGTAGCGTAAAGAATTGCGATAAAGAAAAAAAGGGGAAAAAACGTAGATCAATCACAGAATTTTTTTTCAAGAAAAACAACAGACATCCAACACAAATGACAAAAGAAATAATGAAAGGATATTGGAAAGCAAGAGAGGGAGAGAGAGAGAGAGAGAGAGAAAATTGAAAATGACAAGATAATGATGAATATTTTGTTTCATTATTATGAACAAAGTGTCAAATAATAATGACGAAAAACAAGAAAAACAAAAAGAAGAAGAAATGGGAAAAAAATGGGAAAAAAACAAAAATTCAATCGATTTTTTTCTTCTCTCCCAAATGATTATAATAATAATAACATTATTTTAATTTGTAGCTGCTGAATAATATTAATAATAATATTTTTCTCTGTGTCTGTTCGCAATACATTATTATTTTTGTAACATTCTTGTCAATTCAGGAAGCAAATCCAGAATTGAATATGAATGTTGATGTTGATTGATTTATATATTCATATTTTTCGTAACTACTGTTTGTAACTACTATTTATTAATATGAAATGAAATATGTAGATTTTTTTTTGTTTTCGTTCTGTTTTTATGGCAAGCAGTTAGTTCTGTAGTTATAATAAGAATTAATAGTAATGGAAGAAGTGAAGGGAGAGAGTCTATTCATTCCATAGACAAGGAATAGTAGCAGGAAAAAATTTATATAACCATATGATGGCTATTTTAAATTGAATAAATCAATCGAATCGATCGATCAATCAATCAATCAATCATTGAAATAACAAGCTATATTCGGATGCTAAAATAGAATCCGTATAATCAATTTTTATTTAGTTTTTTCCAACTTCTTTCTTTCTTGTTGTTGTATATCGGATATTACAGAACCGAAAATGAAAAAATTCAAATCAAAATAATTGTTTGCGAAGGATGCAAAAATAATAATAAAAATTCTAGAATGTTTTTGCACCCAACAACCGAAAAAAGTAAAATAGAAAATATAAATTCAAAAGGTCATTATGGCCAGAAACGAAGAAGAAAAAATTAATGATCATCAAGGGAAACATTGGTATTCAAATAAATTTTGTTTTGTTTTTTTCTCAGGAATTTTCATAGCACCAATTATTTTTTATCTATTTTTTTTTCTCTCTCTCACTTTCTTTTGTTTTTATTATCAGGATGCATACAATTGAATTGAATGAAATGTAGCGTAGTGTAATGGATTCGGAAACTGTCGAATGATATGGATAATCCACACACACACACACAAACTTATCATAAAGATTTTTCATTAAACTAACCATATAAAGATTATCAACAGCAGAAGGAATAAGAAACTAACATCATTCGAAAAGAGAATCATAGAAAAAAATACAATCAATAAAACAATAATAAAAAAAAACAAACAACATTTTCGACTGTGTGTGAACCAAAGAAATTGCTTGTGTATTTTCTGTTTCTGTAACACACATCAATATAATCGACAAGAATCTTATATCTTTTCTTATTGCATTTTGCTTTCTCTATTTCTCTGTTTCTCTATACTGGAATCAATGAATGAATGAATGGTTGATGATGATATGATAGTGTGTGTTTTATAAATCAACCATGACTTGAATGTAATGAGTGTGTTAGATAGAGAAAAAAAGAAAAAGATAGAATGATTCAATTTAGGCTAGTGTTGGATAACAAGTAAAGAAGCGATCGATTTGATGATGATGATGATGATGAAGATAGTAAACTTAACACAGACACACATCATTGGATTTAGAATCGATTCATAAGAAAATTATGAACAACAACAACAACAGCGAAAAAAAACATCAAAAATAAATGACCATCACAGATTGGTTGATGAAACGTATAATTTTATTTGATAAAATGAAAAGAAAATCTATTTATAAAAAAAAAGTTTTTTTTTTGAAAAATGAAATTTTTCTCAATTCTAGAATCGACCAATGATATTTACGACCCTGCAATGATCATCAATGAATTATAGGTTTTCTTGTAAAAAAAAGTTGTTTTTTTAAAAGGCAAAGAAAATTAAATAAAGTCAAACACTGTAATCACATTTATAAAAAAAAAGACAATTAGCTAATATAAGTTTGCGTGATAATGATAATTTTACATTTCATTTAATCATCATCATCATTATCAAATTTAAACCGTGTAAATTTTTGGCCAATTTTTTCTCTCCCGTTTCAACGATAAATATGTTTTGTTTTTTTTTTCATTGTCAACTTTGTTTGTTTGTTTGTTTCTCGAAATAACTCAAATTATCATCATACGATGATCAAAAATAATGATGAATCGTTGGAAAAATTATCCCTTTCAAAACCAGAAAATAAAACAAAAAACAAAACAAAAATTATGGCGGCCGGAGGATATATTTTGTCATCATCATTATGTAATGAATAAATGCAGTTAGTCAAGGTCTTTGATGATATTTTTTTTTTGTTTGTTTCGTTCATTATTCAAAATGTTTGTTTTGTTGCGTTTTTTTGTTTTAATTATTTCAATGGTCGTTCCGGAAATCATCATTAACCGAAGAATAACTGTATAATTTTTAAAAAAATGTTTCATTTGGCGACATCTTTTGATCAAGATTTCTAACATTCAAAAATGAAATAGAATTTTCATCAACATTCAAAAGATGGCGATAGTGTGTCTAAATGTGTATTTTTAAAAAAAAAATAAATAAAAAACAAAAAATCGATAATAAAATCTGAAATTGAATTCATCAATTGAATTAAAGGTGAACTTTGCAAAAAAAAAATTGCCTACGTTAACAATTTTTTTCCGTTGAAATTTCACTTTTTTTTTAAAAAAAATAC
>NW_020873517.1:13353-29993 GCF_001901225.1 Dermatophagoides pteronyssinus | reverse complement strand
TAGTATTTTCTAGTATGGGATTTTTTCCCATTTTCATGAAAATACACATTAAGTTTGTCGTTGTTGTTGTTGTTTGTTTGTTTGTTGCAGGGAAAAACTTTTGACTTTTTTTTTTTGTTGATGATAATGTTGAAAGAAAAAGAGAAATGACAAAACAAAATGAATAATTAAATAAATATGGAATTATGAAGAATTTTTAAGAGCTAAAAACCTTTCTCCCGAAAAAACAAAATCATCATCATTAACTTATTAATTAACTGAACAGCAACAATAACGAAAAACAAAAACAAAAAGTTGATAATTGATTTGCATAGCATAGATCTTTTCTACAAAAATCCGATTAAATCGGATGGAAAATAAACCAACTAGCAACAAGAAGAAAATATTATGGTTGTCATTGTTGATTAATTTTTACGTTGTTCAATATTTACCTGACCTTACCTGAAAAACAAAACACACACACTTTTATTTTATGCAGAAAAATCGTTCCGAATAAGTTTTTTTTTACCTGTTTTTAAATTTCCAATATTCGGGATTATATTTAGAATGTTTTGTTTTGTTCTGTTTTTGGTGCATCCGTTGAATTGAAAAGTTCTTTTTTTTATATCAAACAGTAACAGCAGCGACAAATAAATATTCAATTTGAAATTCATGCATATATTTTTAGTTTTTTTTTTGTAAATCTAATTTAGAAATCGACAAACAAACAAACAAATAAATGGGCCAAATGAATAAAATTACCTGGTGAATGTAACTCTCTTTTTTTATTGGATTTTTTATTGATGTTTGATGTTCTGATGGTAATCGACATTTAAAAACCCAAAAAGAGATACACACACACAGGCAATACTTTATACTTCACAGAGAATATTTCATTTGGAAATTCTGAAAAAGGGAGAAAAATAACAAACAACGTCATCATCGAAATCACGAATAAAAAAAATTTGTTATTTTTAACAAAAAATTCTTTTCAAAATTGTTCACTGGAAATGTTGTGTTTTGTAACAACAACAACAACATGATGATGATGATGATAATGTTTATCATTAATTTATTTGCTGAACATTTGAAGATGAAAGAAAAAACGGAAAAGAAGAAGAAATCTTTTCTTATCCACTTTCACTTGGTATTATATATTTACAATGAAATGTTTTCTTTCTTTCCTTTTTTTTTGGAATTTTGTTTATTGTTCAGTGAAAGAAAAACAATTTTCTTTCATCATGGATTCTTCATCATGGAAAAAAAATTTCTAATCGAATTTCGGGTTTTGGTTTTGGTTATATTTTGGTTAGAAAATATGAAGAAAAAGAGTGAAAGAGAAATTCTGAATTATTCTTCTATGAAATTGATGGAATTTATCGTTGAATTGAATGAAACATTAACAATGAAAAAAAAATGATGTCCAGATGATTTTTTTTTTTTTTTTTTTGAAATGAAAAACATTTTTATGTGGTTTTCTTTTGGTCCAAACAAAAATAGCAAAAATTCAGATATCAATACACATCAATCAATCAATCAATCAATCAATCAGTGGATCAATTGAGAAAAATTACAATATTGCTACTGCTGATTATCGATCAATGATCAATCAATTTTTTCAATAATCAAGATTAAAATTGGAAAAAAAAGAATTCTTTTTCACTCTCCCTCCACCACCACCACTTCGTAATGATAATAGGTAAATTTCGTTTGATGACTTTATATTGGAACAAAAGAAAAACAATCAATCATCAATCATCGATTTTTTTCTGATCAAAATCAAAAGAAAAAAGTGTCAACATTTTTTTTTCTTCTTCGTTTGTTCTTTTTTCCCCTCCTTATAAACATTAATCTTTCGTTCAATTTTTCATTATTTTGTCCCTGTGTGTGTCTATCAGATAATTGAATCTGTAATATCATTTTGTGTTTACACAAACTGTTTTTCCTCAGTTTAAAAAAAACAAAGTTGACTTTGAAAATTCAATCTATTAACACCCACACACACACAAGCAGACAAATACAGTAAATCTTTAGTTCAAATTTTGTTTTGATTTTTTTTTGAAAGGAAAAACAAAACACACTATCAGTTTCAAACAGGAAAAAAATTGAAACAAAAAAAAAATCAATCAAAAAACATTTTTTTTCATTGTTTTTTTCGATTAATTTTTTGTTTGTTTTTGAAAAATCCAAAACAACGACGGATGGTTGTATAAGTGATGCGTCTGCAAAAAAAAATAACCCTTTTCTCGCTTCACTTCATTCCGATTTCATAAAGAGAGCGAGCGAGAGAGAGAGAAATATCGTCCATTTGAAGAATAATTCGTCGAATTCAATGTACCGTTTCCATTTCGTTTAATTTCGTTGTTGTCGTCGTAGCCAATGTCAAAGAAATCTAAATCCATTACATACAGAAAGACTGGAAAGAAAAGCTAATAAAAGACATGATGACATCCAGAATTCTAAATGAACCATAAGATTTCTTTTTCTTTTTATTCATGTCATCATCTTTGTCTCTTCTTCTGTTGTTCTTAATTTGAATGCAAAAATTTCCATTGTTTTAAATAAAACTGATAGACGGGGCATCAAACTGTTTTTAAGCATCCCTTTGCTTTAGCTTTTTTTTCAAAGTTGTCAATATAGCCATATATAGAATCCAAAAATAATGAAACCAAGTGGAAAATTTATTGTACGACGAAGTTTTTTTTTCATTTTTTTTTTGCTTTCACTATTCACTGAAAACTTGAACAAAAGTTAGCCAAAAAAAATCAAAATGAAAGCGAAAATATGATTCGCGGACAGCAACAAATCATCATTTCCTATTGAAAGAGACAAACAAAAAAAAACAAAATAAGAAAGAAATGAATCTTTTGAGCAACAAAAAATCAACTATTTCAACATACAATCATCATCTATTTCCTGAATAAATTTTGTATCAAAGAAGCTTGACCAAAAACCAAAACAAAAATGTATTTTTTTCTGGCTATTTTCATCCAAGTTTGTTTTTTGTTTTCGTATTCTAAATGAGAATCTGTTTAGTTGTGAATTGATCATCATTATCATGGCCTAAAAGAAAACAAATGAAAATGATCATTAACGAAACCAAAAGAAACAAAACAAAACGATTGTTCATTAAATCATTTTTTTTGATAATATGTAAATGTTGATGATGACCAAGAAGAATTCTGATGTTTGATTTTGTTTTTTTTTGGCTGGTTTCGTTTGGTTAGGTTTGGTTTTGATTTTGGAAATGATTGTCATTTGCATAATTCAAAATAAATCAAATCAAAATATGATTTAAGATGATTCTTTGTATACCAAATGATGATGAAAAACTTTAAATTTTAATGATTAATAACATAGCGGGAGAGGAAAAACTTTTTAAAAAATGAAATGAAGAAATAATTCATCATTTTTCAAGTATATATACTTGAACTGAATTTTTCATTCTTTTAAAACTAAAAAACTTAAAATTGAAATTTCTTTCTTTTTCTTCAAAAAGAAAGTTTTTCTGTTGCATTGTTGATCATAATGAATGAAAGTAAAACCAAATGATAATAATAATAGTTTCGACATTGTCTGAACAACAGAATATTTCAGAATTTCAAGTATACATGTGCATATCGAAAGATTGATAAAGATTCTATCGATGTAAAAAAAGTTTCAAAAAAAACAAACTATGTGAATGTTTTTTAATTATTCGTTGTTTGTTGTTGTTATTATTTTTGTTGTTGAATTAATAACCGATCACGAAAATTCTTTCCATTAGTTTTTCTCTTTGCGAAAAAAAAGGGGAATCAAATTCTACTCTTTTTTTCTCTCTGTTGATTCAAAATTCCAGATATTTACAAAAAACAAAACAAAACAAAATAGCTTGATCATCACTGATTTAATTATACGGCCATAATCTCTCTCTTTCTCAATGTTTTTTTTATCATAGGAATTTTTATCATCATCATCATCATCATAATTTGACAAGCAAAACATTAAAGTTTTTTTCTTTCTTTCTTCTTTTTTTCACTGTCGTTGTTGTTATTATAGGAAAAAACGATGCTAACCATTATGTAAATGAGATTTATTGTTGTTGGTTTTTTTCGCTTATTAGTTATTATTGATATTGCTTCATTTTTTTCTCTTCTCTCTCTCTCTCCCTCTCTCTTCGATGACAAACGATATGACATGCAACCAGAATGCAACCAAAATGATAGTAAAAAATTCTTCAGGATTATGATGATGATGATGATGATGGTTATACCACACACACACACACACAAGTCATTTTTAATAATAATAAAAATATCATTATGATGATGAAATAATGAAATGATGAAAGAAGAAGAAGAAGAAAACTTTTATTCAGAAAAGCCATCACAAACATAAAATAAGGATCATTAATTTCAATTTTATTCAAGTTTTTTTTTCGTTGTTGTTGTTGTCCAATAATTTCAAACAAGTCATTATTATGATTATTATTCAGATGGTCAATCATCTAGCGTTATTTTCATTTTTTGTTGTTGTTGTTGTTGTTGAATATTCTTCTCGATTCTGTGATATTCTATTTACGTCAATAGATATGCTGTTGAACATTGATCGATCGATCAATAATTTCAATTATAAAATTTTTTTGATGGAAAAAAAATGAAAATTGAAAAAAAATGAAAATTCTATGCCCATATCATAATCAAATATGTTTTGAATGAAAAAATTTTTGAATGTAAAATTCTGTTTGACGCCAAATGATGGAAAACACACATCACTTGAAATTATTGTATTAATCAATCATGTTTTTTTTTCATTAATTTTAAAATAATAATCATAATGATTGCGTGATTCAACATCGAATCTACATCTCCGGAAAAAGAGAGAAAAAACATTGTAATATTCTTCTTATCTATTCAATTTCATTCATTTCCTGTCTGTGTTAGTGGTTTTGGATTCATCATGTTTTCTTTTTCTTTTCTTTACTTTTTTAACAACAACAATAACAACATTTTCCAAGAATTCAACATTTTGTTGAAAGAGAGAATAAAAGAAACCAATGAAACCTATTTAATTATCGATTCTTTTTTTTATTATTCTTAATTAAATTTGAAGAAAATTCTTTATTCAAAATACGGAAAATAACCAAAGAGAGAGAGAGAAAGAATGTGAGAAAAAAGGAAAAAATCAAATTCCATTGAATGTTTTTTATAGAAAGAGAGAGAGAGAATAATTATTGCTCGAATAAATTCAAGTGAATGGAATGGAATGGAATGAATGATGATGATATGAAAACAACTGTGAAATTAAAACATTCAATTTTGGAAAAGATTCTTTGAATGAAAGAAGTAATGAATAAAAAAAATTCTTGCTACAAATTCAAACAGAATTTTTCTTAAAAAAAAAATTCTAGTGAAAAACGTGCCTGGATAATAATAATAAAAACAGCAAAACAAATCTTTTGAGAGAAAAACAACAATTATTCTTGAAAGCAATTCGTATATACGAATAAAACAAAACAAAACAAAAAAATGGCTAGTGTAGCAATTCAATCAACCATCAATAAATGAATGAATCTTTTAACCCCGACAAAAAAAAAGATTTCTTTCAAGGAATGATGATGGATTCTTTGTACAATCCTTTACTTTTAAGAATTATCATTAATATTTTTTTTTTCTCACTTACTTACTTACTTACTTAATGTATAGGATATACATTAATTTTATCATCATCCACATCATCATGCATTATCAATGATAATAATAATAACAACAACAACAACAACAACAACAACAAGCATAAAGAATTTCAAGTAAAGAAAATTAATTATTTCATCATTAATGGTTCAAGAATGTAGAGATAGAGAGAGTGGATGAATGAATGAAAAGAAAAGAAAGAAAACAAAGTGTTAAACACATACATATCTACAAAAAAAAACAAAACAAAAAGCATAGACAGACACAATGAACTTCAGAATGATCCAAACAACCAACCAGCCAACCAACCAAACAACAACGAAGAAAGAAAGAATATTCTATTTATGTATAAAAAAAACTATATATTTGATCTTGGCACGTTTTCTCTTCTTTCTTTCTTATTCTTTCCTATTCCATCATTTTATATTAGATTTTTTCTTTAATATTACTGAATTCCATTCTGAATTCTTTGTTTATCGTTTAATGTTTGTTTGAAGATTGTCATTGAATGAAACATTGCTCCATATCCATGTAGACTTGCCAAGTTTCAAGTTCCAATTTTATTTAATAATTCTTATTCATTTTGGTCGGAAAAAAACGTTTTGTTTTTTTTTGTTTATATCATCACGTTCATCGTCATCATCATCAACTGAATCGACTATTATCTAACCGAATATTCTTTGTTTGTTTTTGTTTTGTTGGGTTGAGTTCAGCAGAAAAACAAACAAACATTCTCCAAAAAAAAACGGTTACCCAATTTTGAATTAAAATAAAATTCTTTCGATTCAATGAAGGGGGGTCAAATGCAAAAAAAAACAACCAAATTCTGTTTGACAGAAATTCTTTCTTTCTTTTGTTTCTGAATTACAAAAACAAATGAAAATTTAATGGAAATCCGGTTGGTTGTTTTTTGTTTTTGTGCTCTGGTTTTAATCGTTTACAGATGACATTTTTTTTCGTTTTTGGTTAGCGAATAACGAATTAAATGCATATCATTTGTGTTCATAATGAATGATATTATTCGATAAACAAAAGAAAAGTTTACAGAAAGAAATAACAGAGAAGAAAACAAAAAAAAATTAAATTTTCCAGAAAAAAAAGACATTAAACTGCATTATTCATTGTCTTTTTCTTTGGGTACTTTCGGGCATGTGGATGGATTTTCAAGCCAAACCCGAATCAAACAAAACTAAATGTTACAGTTAATAGTTTATTTATTCATCATGTGACATAATAATAATGATAATAATGTCGGTAATGGAAAATCAATTTCCGGTAGTTTTTACATTGTATTTTTATTTTTTTCGTTCTGGTGAAAAGAATGGCTTGACAGACACACACACACACAATGTAAACAACAAGCAAAAAACCATTAAATGATACGTGAAAAACAC
Organism: Dermatophagoides pteronyssinus; assembly: GCF_001901225.1. Classification (NCBI taxonomy): domain Eukaryota; kingdom Metazoa; phylum Arthropoda; class Arachnida; order Sarcoptiformes; family Pyroglyphidae; genus Dermatophagoides; species Dermatophagoides pteronyssinus. Next base: position 22,948 of record NW_020873517.1, on the reverse strand, counting down.
GAGCTGATTTGACTCGAAATGGAAAAATCGATTAACAGCAATTTTTCATTTGAAAAAAATATGCAAAGAATTTTTTTTTTCAAATATAAAAATGTATCGGTTTTCACTTTTTTCGTTTTGTTTTGACGATATTTGGATATCGAATGACAACAAAAAAAATTTAAAAGAAAATCGATCAATATTTGTTTGTTTGTTTGTTACAGAATCGAATATAAAATATCAACATTTTAGCTTAGAAAAGCATTAACTAAAGTTTTTTTCTTTTCTTTCCTTTTCCTTTTTTTCTAATTGACTAATTCATTTATCATTTTGTATTTTGTTTCCCTCCATAGACATTATTGTATTATGATAAAAAAAACATTTACGAAAAAACAAAAAACAAACCAAAACAAACCAAACAGATTAAAAAAATTGATCCAAAAAATTATTGATATGATTTTAGAAAAAAAGCAATAATGTCGCATTATTTTTCTTCATTTATCATTGATAAATGAAAGATTTCTGGGAACCAAAAAATATTGACCAAACATGATGAATTGATTAATCTCTCTCTCTCTTTTTACCCATAAAAACACTGAACAAATTTGGGATTAAATTTGAAAAAAACAAATTTTGTTTTTTTGGATGTTATTAAAATTGAATTTCTGTTACTAAGTGTTTTTTTGTTTTGGTGGTTACAAAAACACAAACAAAAAAAATTGGCAAAACTTTATCATTATCGACAACAACTGTTGTGGTTTTTTTTTTTGGTATTGACCAAGATTGACAACTGAATGAAAAAACAACTTTAATTCAATTATCAGATAAGAAATGTTTGTGATAAGTGGAAAAATGGTTGAGAGAGAAACAAACAATAAAATGATTCTGATATTTCATAATGATCAAATGTTGATTATGATGGACAATCGATAGAGAGAGAGAAGAACTGTTTCCATCTAACGATAAATAATAATCATCATCATTGAAAAATCTCAAATCATTCATTCATTCATTCATCCATCGATAATGTTATCAAAATTACAATGATTACCGGGGTTTTTCAATTCTTTTCTTCAAACATTATCATCCATCTACATAATGAATCAAAAGCCCATGAAACATTGATTTTGTGGACGATTTTTTTTTTGATTCAATTTTTCAAATATGAAAGGAGAAAAGAAGTAAGAAAATCAATGACCAAACTTAATAATTTTCAAAGATAGAAAAAAAGTTTCATCAGATATAATCAATCATTTCTTTGTGGAATATTCTTTGATCTTCTTTGATGATAGATTATTATTATTATGATAATGACAACCAACCAACCAACCAGCAACAACGGATCATTGTTATCAAACAAACAAACGAGAGAAAAAAATCTCCATTAATCAATATCAGTTTGTGTTTGTTCACCTGGACAAAATTTCTCGACAGAAACTTTCTCAAGAAACTTTTTGGTTGTTGTGTCCAACTTTTTGTTTGTAATATTAACTGTTTAAAAACAGAAAAAAATTTTCTAATAATAATTATCATTAAAAATCCTTTCATTCAGCTGGTTTTAAAAATGAACCTGATTTGCACCAAAAACCATTCCAAAATGATGATAGATAAGAATATTAAAAACAATAAATAAGTAATACTTTTGAAATGAAAACTTTTCTTGATATATTAAACACACATTCATATTCGACAAAAAAGGTATTATTCAACTTTTTTGTTTTTGGCTTGTATCAAGAAAAGAAAAAGAAATGAAAGTTTTCGTCGTCGTCATCATCACAATGTTTACAGAATTCCATTGAAAGTCTAACTTTATTTACATTCCTGTAGAATGGAAATTTTTCTTTTCTATGGAAATAAATTTTCATTTGTCATGTTTTTATTCATTTTTATATTTGGAAACGAACAAACTAACTGTTTAAACTAACAAAAAAAACGAATAAATTTTCCATATGTGTGTTTTATATATCGTTTATGGAAAGTGTGCGTGTAATATCAAATGATGAATGAAATAACCTTATGATTTTTCTGTTTTTGGTGTGTGTATAAATTTGGTTTGATTGTCTGATATGTTTTTTTTGGATAATAATAAGCATTGGGAGATTGAGAAAAACACTGTTTATTTGGGTAGTTGGCTATTACAACCAAACAACAAAACATCATTATTTGATATACAAGTTTTTTTTATGACCAGAATCGATCAATCCATACATTTTCATATGTTCATTAATCTCAATAAAAAAAAATGATTGTATTTCTCATTATAATCAAACCAAGAAAAAACAAACAAAACATCAACAGGAACATGTTTTTTATTTATATTTCAACAAAAACATAAATAAAAAAACAAAGCAAAACAAAACTTTTTGTTCAGCAATGATGGACAAATCAAGGTATCAATATGGATAGATATATTTTACACCATTAAAAATGTTTTTGTTCGACAACCAAAACCAACCAGCCAAATGAATGATCGTTGTTGTAAAAAAAACTACTTGGAAATATCATATCTTTTTTTCCGGTAAATAAACGGTTAGACAGTCTAATTTGGAAGCAAAAAAAAAATAAAAAACAAAATATCAAAATTGATGATGATGATGATGATGACAGAAAAAAAAGTCAAGTTTTGTTGTTGTTGTTGTTGTCCATTTGTTTCTTTTTTACTAAACAACTATGGTTGGTTAAACAAACAATTCATAAACTTTACATGTAATTTGATGATGATGATGATAATATGATAAAAACAAAAAACTTACAGTCTATACAGAAATATATTCATTTTGTTGTTGTTGTTGATTATTATTCTCTCCATATTTAACACTTTTACCTACTGATTCTAATGAATGAAAACAGGAAAAAAAAATTTTTTTTTGTCATTATTCAAATATTTGATGATGATGATGATGATCAATGTCAACGGACAACACGTATACATCATTATTATTATTACTGAACGAACAAAGAAGAAAAAAACATTTGTAATGATGACACAAAAAGGAACGTAAAAGTTTTTTTTTAACGCACGAATTACGTTTTGGAAGAAAAAGAGAAAATTTTGTTTTTTGTTGTTGATGAATTTAATCCAATATTTGGATTAGATTTTCCATTCGACAACCAAAAAAACATTATCACCATGCCAACATTTCAAGATTTTGTTTGTTTGTTTCTGATTCAAACAAACAAACAAAAATTACTATTATCCAGATTGGCTGGAACCCTTTCATTTCGAATATCCGTTTTCATCATCATCACCATCATTACTATTCCCGATAATATTCTTGGAATTTTTTTCCGCCCTCACTTTTCAGGATTGTCAGAATTGTTAGAATTAGAATCCGGTCAACAACAAAAACAGCAATAATAATAATGATTCGTAGAACAGAATATGACGCAATGGCCATTGCCATTAATATTTTTTCTTGTGATTCTATTCCGGTTTTTCATTTTATTATCATTATTATTCGTCGTCGTCGTTTTTGGGCCATTTTTATTTTATTTACAACCAGAAACGAAAAAAAATTCAAGCATCTATCATTGATTTTATCATAGCCAAATGTTGACAATCGCAGAAGGGGAGAAAACTACAGCAAAAATTCCTGAAAAGAATTTCTTTCTCGCTCTCATTATTTCATTCTACAGAATTGATTTAGTTCATTTGATTCTGTAGTCGCTTTAGTTTTGCTGTTGTTTTTTTGTAATTTTCTTTTTAAAAAAATTCAAATATATCACTTTCATAGAATTTATTTTTTAACTCGAACATTTAATTCAGTTAAAACAAAACAAAAAACAAAAATTCAAGTTCACAAATTCTGAATCAAAACATTATTCGAGAATAACGTTGTTTCAAGTATTCAATTTCAAACATACGTTCAATGTCCATTATTCATTCATTCATTTTCAAAAAGAATTTTTTGTTTTGTCTTTTCAACATTTTTTTTTCTCCAATGTAAATTCTGGTTTTTTCTGGAAACTTTTTTCGTTTTTTTTTCTTCCAAACATTTATTTATAAGAATTTTGGAAACATTTTTTTCAGTTTGAAAAAAATAAATTGAATTAACTTTTTGTTTGTTTGTTTGTTTGTTTTTCGCTTGTGTGTGTGTATTTAAATCGATGTAATATTTCATTGAATTAAAAACTTTTCGGAAATTTTCCCGGGAATTAATTTTTTTTTCGTAAACAATTTTTCCAAGAATTTCATTAAAATCTTGTTAATCAAATTTCATAATTATCATCATCATTGGTTTAATTGATTAATAATTGATTTTTTTTTTGTTGATTAACACTTGTGTAACACCATTCATCAGATAATGATTATTTAGTGGAAAATAATCATATTTAATTTTTTTTTTTGGGTTATAATTAAATTATGATAAAAATATTTACAACAACAACAAAAACAACAAGAAAAAGAACAAAAATCGTAGGCGAACATGATCTGTATGTTTCTTCATTAACACATTCCATTCTGAATGTGTATCATCATCAACATTTTATCCGGGTACAAAATTGATTCAAATGATGATTCAAATGATGATGATACCCAGATATTTTTTATTATAATCGATTTGGTAAACAACAACAACAAAATTGATTGAAAACAAAAATAAAATCCAGAATTACAAATCTACCCCCATCATCATCAAAAAAAAAGTTATTTTTATCGATAAAACAAAACGAATTACAACAAAAATCGTTTGATATTTGGTATAATGATGATCATTTAAAGTCTGAACGACCAAAAAAAAAAAAAGTCATCATCAAATCGATGATGATGATGATGATTTGGACACAAGAATTTCTTTGCTAACGATCATCCCTTCCTCTTTTTTTTTTCTGCTGTTGTAATGATTTTTTGACTACAAACTTACAATTTTGCAAATTTGAACATTTTTTTTCGTTTGAATACCCGAATATTTTTGTAAATTTTGATTTTCAATTCTGTCGATTAGATTAATGATGCAAACAAATGAAAAAGTAGACGAAGAAGAATATTTGCTTAAATCTTCAGCAATAACACAATCGTATTATTTATAATAATAATGATAATTGTTAATGGAACAAAACAAGAGGAAATTATAATAATATCATCTTTTTATAATCTGTTTTTCGCTTTTTGCTCTTCTAATTTCTCTCTAGTTTATGATGATATTAAATGAACAACAGAAAATAAGATGTTATAATCAAACAGGAAAAAAAGAAATGTTTTTTTTTTGCTATTTTTTTATTAGATTGTAAATGGTAAAAAAAAAGATCAAGATGTTCGAACAACATTAAATGTTTATACTGCTCTGTGTGTAAATGTGTCTGTGTGTATGGGTCATTTGTAAAATGACAATAAAAAAGCATTTTTGAATCATTTCTTTTGTTTATATAGGCTGATGATTTTTTTTCCTTTTTTTTCCAAATGTTTTTTTTGTCTGTTTGTTTGCTTGTTTGTCCACAAATAACATGAGAAATAATTAGTCATTTTAAACAGAAAACAGAGAACAGAGAAAAATGTCAATTTTAATTACAATCAAAAAAACAGAATGATTACAGAAAAATTTTTATTTTCTTCAATATTCATTGATCATTAATTAAAAAAAACTACATTATAATTACATTTGGATTAAATTAAAATAAAACTATCTTAACTGAAAATTAATTTGTCTGGTTTTCTTCAGCAAAACGAATACTTTGATATTTTAAATGAACAAAAGGTGATGAATATCACATACATACAGGATTATCAATGGCTGGAATGTCAAGATTGTCTTGGGAAAAAAAAAGAATCAACTTTTATTTCAAAATATCCGTACATTATTGACATCAAATGACATTGATAAGATAAGATAAATTGCAGGAGAACGAAGGAAACATTATAATTCAACAATGATAAAATGAAAATCTTGATTATATTCAGAAAGATAATTCGTTGATTTATTTTCTTTCACTGAAATCGAAGACCAAAAAAAAGAAGAAAACATTCATTAAGTTTTAATTCATTCAATTGATGAAGAAGTTGATAAGATGAAAAAACAACAACAACGAACGAAAGAAAGAAAGAATGAGAAGAATTTTTTCTCATTCTTTCTAACTTTTTGTGATCAATAAAAATTGATTGCAATTTGAATTATAAAACACATACATACACACACACACGCAGACACACACAAAGTATTCTTCATCTTCTTCTTCTTTGATAATTTATTCGTATTCGTTAAGAATAAATTCAAACAACAGAAAAGAAAGCAGAAAAAATAGACCAAGAAATAGACCAAAAAGACCAATTCTTTCGTTCGATCAACGTTCATAGCCATAATTATTATTATCATCATCATACGCCCAATCTATAAAAAGCAAAGAAGAAGAAAAAGATCGATCCTCAGCAAATTCTATCTGTCAATTATCATTTTCTCTCATTCATTCATTCACATATAATGTTCATCTTTATCAACATTTTATTCATTATTTTCTTTGTTTTTCTTTCTTATTCAATGGACAATACTGATGATGATGGAGATGTGCTTATGGTGGTGGATATTGTTTTGTTTTCTGTTTTTTCAAATGAAAATAAATTAAAATGTGTCAAAGTGAAAAATCATTTTGTATTGAATGAATGATTGAGAATATTCTTTGAGGGTAAAACATTACAGCTTGCCGCTTTTTTCATATACAGAAAACAATCGATTAAGAATCTGGACAACCTGATTATTGATGGAAAAAATGAGATTTTTTGGTTTTGGGAAAATTCTTGGTTAAGGGAATCTGAAAATAATTATTTCTTTTCGGGGAAGATTCCAAGATTGAAAATGTACCATAACTGTGTACATTATTTTGTCACCAATGATGATGATTATAATAATAATGATCTCGAACCAAGAACTTGACCAAATCCTCATTATAATTATAAACAGCCAGCAAAACAAACAAGCAAAGATTATTTGGATGACCCGAATTACCAAAGATTTATTATTAATAAAAATGATGATGATATCTATCTATTTGATGGAAAAAAAGAAAAGAAAATCTCTATAGTGATTTGGTGGTTGATCTTTTTTTTTTCTCTCTCTCTCTCTACCGAAAAAGGTTCTTCATTTTCATCAAACAAACAAATCTACACTAATCTTTTTGATAAACATACCAAAGAAAAAAAAAGGACACCATCATATGAAATGAGGAAGATTATCGTCTTTGGAGGTCCATTCAATTATTTACATTTGGAAAACATTCTTTGAAGAAAAAAGAATGAAAGTGCTCACCCACACACTTCAGTAAGAATGTCAATTAAAATTCATTAAAAAATGCTGTTGTTTAAAAAAAAAAGAATCGAATGATTCAAACACACGGATGGACAAGAGAAGAATTTAAAATCAATACGCAGAATCATTTCGAATCGAATGATGATTCTTTTTTTGTGTTGAAATTGCGCATGTCTGTGAATAAGAGATAGAGATAGAGAGAGAAAAAAAAACATTCGAAATCAAAACATTCGAAATTCTGAATTCACACGGAGAAGCATCGAGACGATAAAAAACATCGACATTTTTTTTTGTTGAAAAATTATTCAACACTTTTGAATTTCTGATTTACACCGAAAAAAAAGAAAAAAAAATTGTCTGCAATTGAAAGATTCATTCTTTTTTTTCACAGAATATCGGTGTTTGTGTGTGTGTGTGTTTGTCTGCTGTAAATATACATTATCATTTTTTTTTCTCAACGTTTAANAAAAATCAAACATCTATCATTGATTTTATCATAGCCAAATGTTGACAATAATCGCATTGTAGGGAGAGAAAACAACGAAAATTCTTGAAAAGAATTTTTCTCTCTCTCTCTCTCTCTCTCTCCCTCTCTCGCTCTCACTCATTATTTCATTCTACAGAATTGATTTAGTTCATTTGAACTTGTTTTAGTTTTGTTGTTGTTTTTTTTTTGTAATTTTCTTTTAAAAAAAAATTCAAATATATCACTTTCACAGAATTTATTTTTAACTTGAAAATTTAATTCAGTTAAAAAACAAAAAAAAAATTCAAGTTCACATAAACAAATTCTGACTCAAAACATAATAACTTTGTTTCAAGTATTCAATTTCAAACATACGCGTTCAATGTCCGAATTATTCATTCATTCATTTTTCAAAAAGAATTTCTTGTTTTTTGTCTTTTCAACAATTTTTTTTCCCCAATGTAAACATTCTGGTTTTTTTCCATGGAAACTTTTTTCGTTTTTTTTCCCAAAACATTTATTTATAAGAATTTTGAAACATTTTTTTAAAAGTTTTTCGTTGAAAAAAAAAATAAATTGAATTAACTTTTTGTTTGTTTGTTTGTTTTTTGCTTGTGTGTGTGTGTATTTAAATCGTTGTAATATTTCATTGATGTTAAATAAAAAACTTTTCGGAAATTTTCCTGGGAATTAATTTTTTATTTCGTAAACAATTTTTTTCAAGAATTTCATTAAAATCTTGTTAATCAAATTTCATAATCATCATCATCATCATCATCATTGGTTTAATTGATTTATAATTGATTAATAATTGATTTTTCTTTTTTGATTCACACTTGTGTAACACCAATCAGATAATGATTATTTAGTGGAAAATATTGAAATTTTGGGGTTATAATTAAATTATGATAAAAATATTTACAACAACAACAACAAAAAAAAAGAACAAAAATCGTAGGCGAACCGTGATCGGTATGTTTCTTCATTAACACATTCCATTCTGAATGTGTATATCATCATCAACATTTTATCCGGGTACAAAATTGATTCAAATGATGATACCCAGATATTTTTTTTTATTTGTTATAATCGATTTGGTAAACAACAACAAAATGTGATTGAAAACAAAAATAAAATCCAGAATTACAAATCTACCACCACCATCATCATCATCATCATCAAAAAAAAAAGTTATTTTTATCGCGATAGGAAACGATTTACAACAAAAATCGTTTGATATTTGGTATAATGATGATCATTTAAAGTCTGAACGACCAAAACAAAAAAGTCATCATCAAATCGATGATGATGATTTTCGAATTGGACACTAGCTAACGATCATTACATATCCCTTCTTCTTCTTTTTTCTGCTGTCTGTAATGATTTTTTTTTTGACTACAAACTTGCAATTTTGCAAATTTGAACATTTTTTAGAATACCCCGAATATTTTTCAGAAAATTTTGATTTTCAATTTTGTCGATTCGATTACAAATCTTAATGATGCAAACAAATGAAAAAAAAGTAGAAGAAGAATAATTCAAGCTTAAATCTTCAGCAATAACACAATTATATTATTTATAAATAATAATGATAATTGTTAATGGAATGAAAACATGAGGAAATTATAATAATATCATCTTTTTATAATCTGTTTTCTCTCTCTCTCTCTCTCTGCTCTCTTTCTCTCTATTTTGTTTATGATGATATTAAGTGAACAACAACAAACAAGATGTTATAATCAAACAGGAAAAAAAAGAAATGTTTTTGCTTTTTTTTATTATTAGATTGTAAATGGTGGAAAAAAAAGATCAAGATGTTCGAACAACATAAAATCTTTGTCTGTGTGTAAGTGTGGGTCATTTGTAAAATGACTATTGTAACGAAACGAAATATAAAAAAAAACATTTTTGA
>NW_020873517.1:0-12991 GCF_001901225.1 Dermatophagoides pteronyssinus | reverse complement strand
TTATTTCAAAATATCCGTACATTATTGACATCAAATGACATTGATGATACGATAAATTGCAGGAGAGCGAGAGAGAGAGAGAAACATTATAATTCAACGATGATAAAATGAAAATCTTGATTACATTTAGGGAAAAAGAAACGAAAAAGATAAAAGATAAAAGATAATTCGTTGATTTATTTAAAAAGAAAAACATTCATTAAGTTTTAATTCATTCAATTGATGTATATGAAAGAAGAAGAAGTTGATAAGATGAAAATAAAAAACAAAAAAACAACGAAAGAAAGAAAGAATGAGAAGAATTTATTCTTATATTCTTTCTAACCGTTTGTGATCAATAAAAAAAATTGATTGTAATTTGAATTATAAAAACACATAATATCGAATCGATGATTATACACACACACGCATAGACATACACATAAAGTGTATTTTTTCTTCGTCTTCTTCTTCTTTGATAATTTATTCGTATTCGTTAAGAATCAATTCAGAATAAACAGAAAAAAATAGACCAAAAAAAAAAGAGACCAATTCTTTCGTTCGATCTCAACTCATAGCCATAATTATAATTATTATTATTATCATCATACGCCCAATCTATAAAAAGCAAGAAAAGATCGATCCTCAACAAATTCTATCTATCTATCTGTCAATTATCATTTTCTCTCATTCACATTCACATATAATGTTCATCTTTATCAACATTTTATTCATTATTTTCTCGTTGTTGTTGTTATTGTTGTTCTACTTTATTATTTTCTTTTTGTTTTTTTCATTCTTTCTTATTTGATTCAATGGTGGTAGAGATGTGCTTATGGTGGTGGATATTTGGTTTGTTTTGTTTTCAAATGAAAATAAATTAAAATGTGTCAAAGTGGAAAATCATTTTGTATTGAATGAATGATTGAGAATATTCTTTGAGGGTAAAACATTACAGCTTGCCGCTTTTTTCATATACAGAAAACAATCGATTAAGAATCTGGACAACCTGATTATTGATGGAAAAAATGAGATTTTTTGGTTTTGGGAAAATTCTTGGTTAAGGGAATCTGAAAATAATTATTTCTTTTCGGGGAAGATTCCAAGATTGAAAATGTACCATAACTGTGTACATTATTTTGTCACCAATGATGATGATTATAATAATAATGATCTCGAACCAAGAACTTGACCAAATCCTCATTATAATTATAACAGCCAGCAAAACAAACAAGCAAAGATTATTTGGATGACCCAAATTACCAAAGATTTATTATTAATAAAAATGATGATGATGATGATGATATCNTTTTTTTCTCTCTCTCTCTCTCTCTCTCTCTCTCTCTCTCTCTCTCTCTCTACCGAAAAAGGTTCTCTGGTTTCATCAAACAAACAAACGTTAATCTTTTTGATAAACATACCAAAGAAAAAAAAGACACCATCATATGAAATGAGGAAGATTATCGTCTTTAGAGGTGGACTATAAGATCCATTCAATTATTTACATTTGGAAAACATTCTTTGAAGAAAAAAGTGAAACACACTACAGTAAGAATGTCAATTAAAATTCATTTAAAAAAATGCTGTCGTCGTTTTTTTTGGCCATTGATTACCTTTATTTATTTATCTTTAAAAAATAAGGAAAAAAAAATTTCAAAATTTCATCAAAGCGAATAAGAATCGAATGATTCAAACACACACACACATGTGGACAAGAGAAGAATTTGAAATTAAATGCGCAGAATCATTTCGAATCGAATGATGATTCTTTTTTTTGTTGTGTTGAAATTGCGCATGTCTGTGAATAAGAGATAGAGAGCGAGAGAGAAAAAAAACATTCAAAATCAAACATTCGAAATTCTGGATTCACGGTGAAGCATCGAGACATAACGAACGAGCAAGCAACGATAAAAAAACATCGACATTTTTTTCGTTGAAAAATTATTCAACACTCTTGAATTTCTGATTTTCACCAAAAAACAAAAAAAAACAATTGTCTGCAATTGAAAGATTCATTCTTTTTTTTATCACAGAATATCGGTGTTTGTGTGTGTGTGTTTGTCTGGTGTAAATATACATTATCATTTTTTTTTCTCAACGTTTAATTTTTCTTCGAAAAGCCTTTTTTCACAAATTGATGGACATTAAAAAGAGACAAACAAACAAACAAAAATCAATGTAATTTTACAGTGTATTTTCAACATTTTCAGCAACCGAAAAAAACAAAACAAAAATGTGACTAGAATTTTGAAGAAGAAAAGAAACTATTTAAAATTTCTTTTTCTCCTCCATCGCTATTAATGTTGTTACGATGTTGACCAATTCTTGGATTGTGTTTGTGTGTGTGTGCGTGTGTTTGGTGGATGTTTGTGTTTTATCGCAAACAATAAAAAGAATTTCGTCATGAAATGATTATCAGCCATTAATACGAAGAAAAAATCAATCGTTTCCTATGAAAAAAACAACAACAACGACGACGATCAAATATGGATTATTATTCATCATCATCATCACCATTATCATTTCCATTATCAACCGATATTAATATAATCGATGATATAATTGATAATGGAAATTTATTTTGGGATAATTTTACCAATTGGAATTTAACATCATCATCATCATTATTACCAACAGCAACAACAACAACAACAACAATTTCATCATTTAACGATAATAATTCTAATAATGATCTTATTGAAACATTATGGAATGATATTTATCGTAATAATAATAATGATCCAACAATAGCAATGGCATCATCATCAACAACAACAACAGCAAATCAAAATGAACAAATATCGATAAAAAATTTAGATAAATGGAAAATACCACAATATTATTCATTATCATATCAAATGATTGGTACATTATTTCAGGGTATCATATTTATAGTTGGTATGTAAATATTTATTGATCATCAACACCAAACTCATCATTCAATCAAAGTTACACAAGATTTTTCTTTCAAATACATATATAGAACATAAATTTTCAAAACAAAAACAAACTGCATATAAGCCTTTTACAAATACCTTTTCTTTTTGTTTGTTTGCTTGTTTGAATAATATTAATAACATACACACACACTGAGACGAAAATTATTATTATTATCCATAATTTATACCTCTCTCTCTCTTTTTTCCCCCGTTATTTAATATTATTATATGATCCTCATAAAAATGAATTTAAAATGACGACAAATACAGCAACAACAACAGTGACAAATCATGAATTATAATCGTCAATCTCTTTATATATTCACATATATATAGGAGAGAGAACATGCATCTTCAAAGTTTGCACTGGGAAGAAATGATTTTCTAGCTCTTGAAAAAAAAAATCAAAGCAAAGTGAAAATCCAGAAGAAGAATTTCATAGTTATGTCAATGATAATGATGATGATTATGATGGCCATGATAATAATGGTGGGGTTGTGGATCATCATTAAATAATTTTTGTTTTTGTTCAAGTGGAATGAGTGGTTTTTTCATGGAACAGAATGAATGAAATTCTGTCATCATCATCATCATCATTCTGCACCGAAAAAATATCAGATGAATGGGGAATGAATGAATGGGGAAAATTTTTTAATTTTGACAATAACAACAAAATCTATCCACTCGATTTATGATATTTTGTTTGTATTTTATACATGCTAAAATCAAGCAAAAAAAACAACCAACCAAGCTAATTGACGAAATACATACACAAACACACACAGTGTGAATGAAAGAATAATATGAAAACAAGAATCATTAAAATCATCATCGTTTTTTGTATATCTGAAAGATATTTTTTAATTTAAATTTTTTCATTTTTTCAGGAATTTGAAATTCCATTTTTTTAATATTTTGTGGTAGAGAGATGTTATTTTAATCGGTTTTTTATCAACCAACCAACCAACCAAAATGATTATGCAATGTTTATTTTTTTTGTTTGGTTTAAAATTTGGGAAAAAATCTCATAATACTGGTGATGATGATAAAAACTGAATTTAATTTTATAATGAAAAAAAATAAATCAATTAACATTGGATAGGATAGAATGATGAAATTTTGTTTTCTTCCTTTCAATAGATCAAATGATCGCTTATTTAGGCACAAAAACATTGTTATTTTAGCCATTGAATGATGATACAATCCAGTGTGATAGTGATTTTGTGTGGCAGAAAAAATAAATTGATTTTTTTCTCGCATTACAAATCTTTTCGTTCATTTTTCAATGCGATTTTGCATTTCTTTTGCTTTTGCTTTTTGATTTAATCGATTAATTTTGTTGACATTATTCAGCTTCATTTAACAATTCTTTATTTTTATTTATTTATTTTTCCTCTTAATTCCTATACCCATATATATATTGCAAGCACTGCAAGATCATATTAATCATATGATAATCACCATCATATTAAGATTTATTGATGATTTTGTCAATATTCTTTGGATAAATTGGTTTTTTTGTGATTTTATTTAGCTCAAACATATTACATCATCATCTAAATAACTTTAGTTTAGTCAAGTTTATTATTTTTCGAATTGATATTCTCAATGATGATTTATTCGGTTTCATTCATTCATTCATTCAATCAATTGACTTTTCTCACACTTTGAAACACCATTCTGTTTTTCTCTCTCATTTAGCTGAATAATTTGTTGATGATGAGGATTTGAGAAATAATTGAAAAAAAAAGTAGCAAACATTCTGTTTGAGTGAAATATATGCATTTGAATAACGACATTATATCATTGAAAACAAAAAGAAACAAGAATATGATGATGACCATTAACCAGAAAGAAAAAATTTCGACCAATATATAATTTGCCTATTGTATATTTCTCTTTTCTCCTATTTCTTTAAAAAATGAATTTTTGAATTCAATGTTTTCGGTTGTTTATTCAGTATTTTTTTCTTTCTTCTGCCATTCAGTATTATTTGACAAACGAAATATTCAAATTTTTTTGAAATTTTCAAAAATTCTGTTTTCCCTATTTGTTTTGTTTTGTTTAAACTTTTTTTTTATGGTTCATCGATCTATGTTTACAACAAAAAAAACAAGATCTAAATGATGATGATGATGATTCATTAATGATCCATTATAAATTATTAGTCAACAATCGAAGCAAGCAAACATACAACATACACAAAGGAATTGAACCAACAAAAAAAACACAATATTGATATTTGGAAAAAAATGACATTTCGAATGTGAGAAAGAATGAGAAAAAAAGGAAAAAGAAAATTGAAAATAACCATCAAAACCCAGCCAAAACACAGTACAAACAACAACAATAACAATTCTTATTCTGGTTGTACACTGCAGTTGTTATCGAAACCCAGAATATTTTCTTTCTTTTCTTTCAATCGATTCGCTTAGCTTAATAAATGATAATAATTTTGGTTCCCCACCAGAAAAAAACCAACTAATAATGATTATAATAACCGATCCAAAAATATACATTCTCCCATACCGATACAATGTAAAATGAAGCTCTTTTTTTCTGGGTTTGATAAAAAAAAATGAACCATTTGGTAAAATATTTCTTTTTTTTTCCCATTCATTCAAGTTTGTTTTTTGTTTTGTTTTGTTGTTGGTTACTTTATTGTTGGTCATCGTTGTTTGCCATGAATTGTTTTTTTTCGGTTCCAAGAAAAAAAACATTCTGCTCTAATATGATTTATATAATAAATTTTCTTTCCATTTTCTTGGTTTCGTAACATTCATGTGAATGAGTTTTTTTTTCAATTAATTTATTATCACAATTTGCTTTCTCTGTCTTGAAAACAAAACAACAGCAACATTTTAGGTCTAATTATTTTGGATTGCTTTTTTTTATAGCACCCGTATCATCTAAGTGTGAGGGTGAGAGCGAGAGAGAGAGAGAATGAAAGATGAGCTTAATTAAAATACCCAAAAAAATATGTTATATTTAGATTTAGAGATTTTTTTGTTTTGTTTATGGTTTGTTTGCTCTTGGTATGCCGACACACTGAAAACCTAATCTTTTGGATCGGTTTTTTTTTCATTCTTGAAACCGAAATTCTGTTTGAACCGAAAATTAAAATGATGACTTTTGTTTTGTTTTTCTTTTGGATTTTTCATCATTGAATTCGAGTCGATCAGAAAAAACAATGCATTTTTTTGCAGGCATTAAGATTTTTTTTCAATCGGAAATTCAATCTCTTTGCCAGAAACGAAAACGAAAACGAAAAAAATCAAATTCAACAAGCCAAATGAAAGAAAATTTAATGTTATTTTTTTCTGTTTTTTTCTATTATCGCAACGATGCAAAAAAAAAGCAAAACAAAACAAAATCAGACTTGAAACGAAACGAAAATGAAAAGATAATAACAGCAATAATGATAATGCCATTCCTCTTGTGTGTAATATCAAACACACACACGAATTCAGATTGAACATTTTAAAGTGAATGAATGAATGAATGAATGAAAAAAATCAATAATAATGATTATTTGACGATTAAATTATCCGATTATTATTATTATTATTATTTTTATTTTGTTAGTAATTTCCGGTGATTTATCGGCTATAATCGTTTACCGCAGGGTTATCCAACCATCAGGAAATTTCCGGGAAATTTTATTTTCAACAAAAAATTTTCAATTGAAAAAAGAGAGAGAGAGAGAGAGAGAGACGGAAACATTTCTTGTGTTCAATATCAGAAGCAGAAGAAGAAGAAGAAAAATGTTTGATAATAATCAATTGAGATGAGGGGGAAAAAAGATTTTTCCACCATAAGACTTATTCTGTATTACGAAAAAAAAAGATGCTTTCCACGTTTTTCTAGCAAAAAAAAACACATTCTTTTTGCATGCATAATGATGATACATTTTCCACTTTTTCGCTTCATAAAATTGCGAAAAAAAAGTTTCAAATTCAAATCATATTTTTCATTTCCATCATCATCATCATCGATGATAATAAGATATTTCAATTTTTTATTTTTTTTTTTTGAAGTGAAAATTCATTTTAAACGCTTCAAACTAAATATCAGAAAAAAAAGATGAAATTTTTTTTTCTTGGTAAATTGAATTTTCATTTTTTTTTTGTGTGTTGCAAAATTCACTCAATAAAAATTGAATAATCAGCCCATATCTCTCTCTCTCTCTTTCTCACTGACTCGCATAACCGAAAAAAATTCGGGGAAAAAAACAATCATAATGTGTTCAATGGGCTACTACTCTGTTTCATAATCAAAATTTTCGAAAAAAAAACAAATCGATCGATCGATTGATCATGATAATCGATAAATTTGGATTTTTTGGTTCTGTTTTTTTTCCCAATACCAACATATTCAATTATTTGTTTATATAACCGGTCCCGAAAATTGAAAAATAAAAAGTTGAACATGACAAAAATGTGAATGAACATAAAGATTCATCACACCAAAGTCACACACACAACAAATTCCAATTGATAGCAAAATTGACATTGCCTAAATTGATTCGATCAAAGAAGAAAATTTAATTTTCTTCTTTCCAATTCATATATGAAATTCTTATCATTGGTTATCATTTTATTTTATTTTTTTTTTTTTTGAAACGACAAATAATCGATGATGGTTTATGATATGGATTTGTGTGTTGATTCCGCGATAACATTCATCATCATAATGATAAGAAACACCCACACACGTTCAGGTGATTAAATTTTTTTTTTTTTTTGATTATTGTTTGGCCCTTTGGGTTTTTCTATTTTGGCCATTAACGTCTATATAAAAAAAACTTTTAAGCATCTCATTTTGCTGTTGTTTCAAAACATCATTGACAAAAAAAAATTGACAATCAAAAAAAGACAGAATGTCAATGTAAAATTATCATCAACAACCATCACACTGAATCAGATAAGAATTTCTTTGTAAATCAATTAAATGATTCCAGTGTTGTTGTTGTTTTTGTCTAACACAAATTATCATCATTAAATTGAAGATTTTTTTTCTTCCATAATCATCATCATCAAAAGCAATTTTTTTTAGATGAAAGGATTGCTGCCAAAAGTTATTTTTATGGCCCTTTTTTTCCCATTCATCAGCACCAATGGATAATAATAATATAGTATTGATATTTGAAACGTGTCTGTTTGTGTCCTTTGGTACCAATTTAATTTGATAATTATGATGTCATGATTCGGTGTTAAACAACAACAAGAAATGTTCATTATGTTTGGGTGTGGATATAACTTTTTTTTTAGAAGGGATTTTCCATAGAAGTCAGAATAGAAATGGGACATTTTCTCTCTATCGGATACGGATAGCAGAAAAACAAACGCACCAGCATTTCGTTCTTGATGATAATGAAAGAATCAAAAAGAAACCAGAGTAAAATAAAGCAAAGGGAAACTTCTTTCATCGAATGAAAATTTATTATTATTATTATTATTATTTGGCAATGTTATCAGAATAATAATAATAATAATGATAGTGTAGTGAAAGAAATAATTATTAACAAAAAAAAAAAAAAAAAATCACGACTACAGAATTTTACTTTGGTTCTGGTTTTGTTTCATTTAGTAAAAAAGGTGATGATTCTTCTTACTTATTTGTGATTATTCGTGTGTGTGTGTGTGTGCATCGGAAATTCAGTTCACTGATTGAATGAATGAATAAGAATTTATGTAGGTGAATATTCTGGGCTTATGGATATCCCATTACATTTTTTTCTGGTTGTCAATTATTTTTCCATAGATTTTTTTTCCATTGAAAAAACATTTGATTTTTTCAAGAGAAAATCAATATTTTTTTCCTTCTCCGTTTGCAAATTGTTTGTAATTTTCACATTCTATAATTGTTTTCATTGTTATAACATTTCAATTATTGATTGAAATAAAGTTTCAAAAGTCTTTATTTTTTTATCATTAAACATCAAAACAACGAAATCAAAAATGCAATTTATCACTTTTTTTTTGTTTTCCCCCATTACATTTGATATTTTTTTTTGTTTCAAAAAATCAATATCATTCATCAAATGAAATTTTTTTAAAAAGATTTTTTTTTTGCATAACATTATCAAAGCGTAGGCCATTTTAACCATTGTGCTTTTCTTGTTCACCCAAAAAAATGTAACCCTTTCACTCTCTCGTTATTCAAAATTCTGAATGTCAGAATTAAGCAAACAAAGCAAAAAAAGAAAATCGATCGAATATGAAATTAGAAATGAATTGAATTTTCAATTTTGAATATAAATTCAGAATATTTTTGAACATCTGTAGTGTTTTTTTTCCTACATTTTTCTCTCTGTTTTCCGCACTTGAAATCATTTTTAAATGATGTTGTAATATTGATATGTTTATTGTTTTTAACATTGTAGGTTTTCATGTTTGTCAATGAACATCTTCAACTTTTCAATGAGAAAAAAAATAAACAGGTTAAATACAGTTGATTCAAGTGAAAGAGAAAAAACTTTATTATAATTTGTTATCGATCAGTTCTTTTTGTTTTTTTTATTATTGTTTTGATTCTATTCGCGTTCAAGTAGCTGGTTTGGTTTGGTTGGTCGTATTGAATTTCTAATTTTTCCTGTTTTTTTTTCGCTTGTTGTTGTTGTTGTTGTTGTCATTGTTATTCTTTGAAATGAAATCTTTTTTTTTCTTTTTCTTTTTTGACATTTTGAGTATTACTTTCCCTGCGTTTGGTGTGTGTGTGTTTAGATTTTGTTTTGCATTTTTTTTCTTCTCAAGATAACAGCGAGAAAGCGTAAAAAAATAAAGAAACAGCTGATTCTCTGTAAATTCTGCTTGTTGTTGTTGTTAAAGATTTCTTTTATGAACAATGTAGAAAAGAATTGAAAAAAAAATTCTTTTCCTTCCTTCTTCTTTTAAAATATCTCCACCACCATCATTATCATTGTTGCTGGGTAACCAACAGTAGCAGCTGTGTGTATATCAACATTCAATTTGAATTTTTCTTTTTCGGTTCTTGTGTAAAAATAAAATGATGTTTGTTTTTCGTAGGCTATTTTCTCTTTTTTTTCACATTTCATAAATTCTTTCAATATTTCCTTGTTGCTAAAATAGTGTTAAGTTAGTAAATCAGATCAAGATTTTATTTTTTGCATTCTTTCACCCTTAGGGTTGGAATAATATTGAGTGATGGAAAATTTATTTTATTCTTTGGAATTTATTTTTTTTCTTTTCACTTGCTTGATAATAAACAGTTTTAGTTTAGTTTTGTTCTTGGAAACTTTTCTGGATTCTTTTATTTTTGGAGAAAAATTGTATCACTTTTTTTCCTTTTTGACACAGACACACACACACAACACATGTGATGATTGAATTTAAACAGGAAAATTTTTGTTTTGTTTTGTTTTGTTTTTGGTTTTTGCCTTCCGGATACCGTTTAATCTAATATTTTTCCTCTTTTCTTTTGTTTTTTTTATATTTTGATATAAATTTCATTCAATTTGTTTAGGTGTACTTGGTAATGTTATGGTGGTTATTGTTGTATTACGTAGCCGTTCAATGCGTACACCAACAAATTGTTATTTAGTTAGTTTAGCATTAGCTGATACAATGGTATTATTAGCATCAGTACCAAATGAAATAATATCATATTATTTATTGGGTGATCGTTGGATTTGGGGACCATTTGGTTGTGCATTATTCATATTTTTACAATATTTAGGTATTAATGCATCATCATTATCGATTGCAGCATTTACTGTTGAACGTTATATTGCTATTTGTCATCCAATGTTAGCACATAAATTATGTACAGTCAGACGTGCAAAACGTATTATAATGTATGTTTGGATGTTTGCAACAACATATTGTGCACCATGGTTATTTTTAACTAAAACCGAACGTATACATTATCTTTGGATTGATCAAGAAGTTTATACATGCAAATTTAAATTAAATCGTGAATTTTATAAAGGATATTATCTTACGGATATTGTTCTATTTTATTTACTTCCATTATTAATATCATGTATATTATATGCATTAATTGCACGTATTTTATATCATAGTAATGATATGATTATTTCAACAAAAACAACAAGTACAGTATCAACACCAATGTCTAATGTTCATAATCAACAACAACAAATTCCGTCTACAACTACCACAAAACAACAACAACAACAACAACAAGAATCACCATCAAATTCCAATCAATTGAATCAATCGATAAATCATCATCATAATACAACAACAACAACAACAATGATGATTGGTGCAAATAGTAAAAAAAGTTCATCATCACATGATTCATCTCGTGTACAAGTAAGTCATGTTCATTCAATTTTCATTTGATAAAAATAAACCAATTTTGCCCAGCAAAAATATTTGCATTTAAATTGAATTGAAGAGGCCAAAAAAAAAAAAATTTAATTTAACACCAGAAAAAACACAGCAAATTGATTGCTTTGATAATTTTCATCAACAACAACAACAAAATATTCATTCATTTAAACAAATTTGTACCTCCTGTTCATGAATGAATTTTTTTTGAATGAATGGAGAAAATTCCAGAAATACAATCATCAGGAAATATTTCGAAAAACACTGGAACCCAGAATATTCCTGCATTTTTATTTCATCAAACGAGAGAAAAAATTGGAAATTTCCATTTTTTTTTATCTTACTCTGGACATTTTTTTTCGACGTTGTTGATATCGTGCAAAATATGAAACGTAGCGAGTGTAAATAAATCATGTTTTTTTTCACTGACTGGTTCGGACACATAAACAATTTGAAAATGATAATGTCTAGTGTATAGTTTATTTATTTTCATTTGACAGAATCAATGTTCAATGTTATCTTTTTTGGCTGAACGAAAAAAAAAATATTCAAAGATTTTGGAAATTTGATGATGCTTATGAGTGAATTTTTTCTTTCGCTGATCGCATAACACACAAACACACATTCATCATTTTGAAATTTTCCGTTTCTTTTTTTCTATCGAGATAGTTTTTTCCGCGATCATCAAAAAAAAAATCGACAAAATCAAAAATCAAAAATGAGAATTCAGAATTCAGAGGAAATAAAAAAATAGAGTACATTTGTTCAGCATCGACCTTATTATTTTTTCTTTTTGATTTTCACTGAAAAAAAATATTTTCTTCCTACTGATTCAATATTTGGTTATTATTTNAATTCAGAATTCAGAATTCAGAATTCAGAATTCAGAGGAAATAAAAAATAGCGTACATTTGATCGACCTTATTATTTTTTTTCACTGAAAAAAAATATTTTCTTCCTACTGATTCAATATTTGGTTATTATTTGGTTATCATTTTATAACGATATATTCGATTTTCGATATGTCCTATGCTACACACTACAGGTTATGATTACAAATCTGTTTGTTCAATTCAACTACTTTTTTTTCGACGGAAAATCCCTCATTCAAACAAGCGGGCGAAAAAAAATTGAATTTTCCGTTACATCTTTTTATCATTATGGAATTTTTTTTTCTTTGCTGTTTGCTTTCTTGAAGATTTTCTCACTTTTTCAAATATCAAAAGTAACTCTTTTTTTTCGCTTTCAATCAGCATTCATGTGTGTATGTTTGCATTCTACACTTGAAAATTTAACTTTTTCTTTTCACAATATTATTTTTATGAAATGAAATAAACAAATATTAAAATGAAAATGGATTGAATGAATGAATGAATGAATGTTGTTTACAAAAAAAAAATTGCAAAGAATTTCCTATTGAATCAATCGATTTTTACCAATTTCTAATGTATATGCTATTTTTTTAGGATGATGAAAAAAAATGATGAAAAGAAAATAATCTTTTAACCATCATTTTTATCATATGATAAAGATGATGTTGATATGTTGATTTTTGTAGAGAATATATATGCCATTATATACAAATCAAATGGAAAATATAAATTGAATCAATATGAAGCGAGCGAGCGAGAAGAAGAAGAAGAAGAAGGAAGGAAACAAAATATGATATGACTGACATTGACAGAATCATCATTCTTTTCATATCACACTATCATCATCATCATCAAATGAATAAATTTCCTTCAAACATACACC
>NW_020873516.1:0-13274 GCF_001901225.1 Dermatophagoides pteronyssinus | reverse complement strand
CCTGCCACGTGCGCTCAAACAACAGGATTTCAAACCAGCTTGAAAGCCACATTGTTCACATGTGTACATACATCGTTTTCTATCCAATAAGAAGTGTACATTTCTATAATAAAGTTTAACAAATGAAAGTATTGCAAAAATTACATCGACTGCCGGTTCCATCAACTAATGATTATTGATTATGAAGCGAGAAAATACCGAAAGTTATTGGGCCAACAATCATGAAGATAAAAATATGATTTGAAATTGATCGACGAACATGACATCGAGGAAGAGTAAACACGTGTGTTTAATTTTGTGTCTATTTTTTTCTATAATTTTCTTTATTTGTTTGTTTCTTCAAGTGCTGAATTTTGGTAGAATTTTGCTGAACATATTCTCTATTCTTTATTCTGTGTCTTCTGCATATTTTTGGTCAAATTATATTTGGATTTTTGGTATAATCAAACATGACATCGATTCATTAGCTGAAAAACCTTGAAACAGAATGCTGCACGCTGAGAAAAGTTTATCTTCATTTAAACTTTAATTGTGCATCAAGTGAATTTAATTCACTTTATCAACAAATCAAAGAATTGTGCAATATTTGTGCAATTTTATTATAAAAATTTTCCAAATGAATGCCATGTAGATATTACATCAAGAGTTGAATTTATTTAACAAATTTTATAAAAATGAATGCAGCGAAACGAATTTTTTTTCAAATAAATCGTTTTATTCTCTCTATTACATGAAGGTAGTAAAAATTCATATTCGTCTTAATCAAAAGCTTGTAATATGCATCCAAAAAAACAAAATATAAAATATAAAATCCAGATTTTATATTAATTTCATTTTACTTTGATGAATTTTGAAAAATATAACGCCAGTTTTGATAGTGATCAACAAAAAGCAAGAAAATTAACCAAAAACAAAATTAAAAAAGACAAACAAAGAAAATTGTTTGATTGTTTAAAACATTAGCGACAAACCATCAATCAATTGAAAGTTCAAAAGTACTGTTAAAAATTTGGCTTAGAAGAATTTAAATTGATTTTTTTTTTAAATTATAATTATTAAAAAAAAATGTAAAATCAAATATATTCATATTATTGTAATATATTGGCAATCTTAATTATAATTCAAATAAGATTCATTTAATTTCATTTATAAAACAATGTCTTCTAAATAATTTAAAAAAAATTAATAAATTTTATTAGGAAAAAAACCTGTATAAATATCGATAGTTTAGTTATGGTAAAAAGTTATTAAAAGATATATAGAATCATAAGTTATCTTTTTCGTTTACGCTCCTGATATCAACATTAACAACAACAAGAACAACATTCAAAATGAAACTTAAGCAAAAGATTGTTTTGATTTTAGCCATATTGATAGCCATTCAATTGGCTTTGCTTTACTACATTGAGAAACATCAAATTAAAGGCCAATATCCTTCACTTGGACTGAATACAGTTGGAACAACAACGACAACAACAACAACAACAACAACAACTTATGATGATGAAAATGATGATTATGGTGATGAATATGAAGATGAAAATGAATATTATCGGCAAACAACAAATGATGATGATGATGCTTATGATTTTGATTATTATTATAATGATGATGATAATGATAAAAATCATTTGGCAATTTCAAAAATTTTAATAATTGATATAAACTAATTTATTTTATCAAATGATATAAAATATCATTTAATTTATTATAAAATTAAAATATGTGTTGATAAATATTTTAAAAACATATGTCATTTGTCATTATTTTAATAGTAGAAGAAGTATGTTTATTGTATATTTAGTTTAATATTTTATTTGTATATTAACGATTGTCGCTGTTGTTGTAATTCAAAAGTTACAAGCTAAAGACAAAACCGTATGTTTAGTATTGTTTTTTAATGTTCACATGAATGGGCTTACAAAAGAAATGAAAAATCAGAAAAAACAAAAATGCATTGAATATAAATTGAATTTAAATAAACATAAATAACACAAAAAAAAATAATAAATAAATAAAAATATGTTAAATAATCATATTACTCATATGATTTGAAATTGAATCGATTCATTGGCTGAAAACCTTTTGTATTTCCCCTGTGGAATGTAACTGTGGCTGAAAACCTTAAAACAGAATGCTGCACTTTAAGAAAAGTATACCTCCATTATAATTTCAATTGTGCCACAAGTGAATTAATTATTCACTTTGTCATCAAATCAAAAAAATTGTGCAATTTTATTTAAAAAATTTTCCAAATGAATGCGATGTAATCGATGAAGAGAGTTAAATTAAGAGTTGAATTTATTTATTTTTATTTAACAAATTTTATAAAAATGAATGCAGCAAAACGAATTTTTTTTCTCGAATAAATCGTTTTTATTCTCTCTATTACTCTTGAAGGTAGTAAAAATTCATATTCGTCTTAATCAAAAACTTGTAATATGCATCTAAAAAAAACAAAATATAAAATATAAAATTAAAATTAAAATTAAAATCCAGATTTTATATTAATTTAATTAAATTTTATTTTACTTTAATAATGTTCAATAATATTTTATTTATTCATTTCATTTTATGTTAAAATAATTAATAAGAATTTTATTTTATTTATAATAAATTTATAATTAATAAGAAAATTTTATTTATTCAATTCAATTAATAATAATAATTATGAAAAAACTGTATAAATATCGATAGTTTAGTCTGGCAAAAAGTTGTTTAAAATTTATCGAATCGTTCGTTTGATCGTTCATTTAACTCTCCCTATATATCATAAGAAGAAAATGAATAGAAAACAAAAAATTGTTGTAATTTTGGCAGTTCTAATGGCCATTCAATTGGCATTTTTATATTATTGCGAGCAATTTAATAATGATGGTAAATTTATAACAACAACAACAAATCCAGTACCACCACCACCAACAACAACAATAACAACAAATTATAATGATAATGATAACAATCTTGATGGTAATGATTACAGTTTTGATGATGAAGATATCGATTATTATGAATATAACTCTAATTTCGATAATGATAACGATTTCGATAAATATAATTATGCTTATACTGATGATGATAATAATGATGATCAAATTTATAAAATAAAATCACCAAAAAAAATTTCAAAAAAACATGGAATCCATTGGTCGAAAAAATATTTTAAGAAATAATTTTATTTAATATTGAATTTTATTTATTTTATTTATGTTTTTAAATAAATATTTATTATAAAAAGTTTTTGTAATGTTTTTAAAAAAAAAATTAAATTTTAATAGATTATTATGATTTATCCATTGATTTCGAAGACATGGATACATATCAAATTAATAAACAAATATGCTGCTCTTTGAAACAGGTATATATATCCAATATACTTTTGCAAAATACAAATGAAAAATAATACGTTTGAAATATTTTTCAATTTTTTTTCTGAATCAAAATTGGTTGAACATTTAGTAATCATGTTCTATTTGTCAATATATAAAGATCAGTTTATATCTTTTAATGTTGTTCAAATAATTTTATTAAAAATCAAATAACTCCAATATCAAAATTTTTAATAATGTAAAATAATTAATAAAATTAACAAAATAATTATGAAAAAAACTGTATAAATACCGTTAGTTTAGTCTGGGTAAAAAGTTAGGCACGGCCTTACAAGAAAAAAGCTATTGAATCTTGAAAACTCTCCCCAACAACAACAACCAACAATTTAACAAACCACAAAAATGAAACTCACACGAAAACAAAAAATCGTATTAATATTGGCCATTTTGATGGCCATCCAATTGATTTTTCTATTATTTATTGAAAAAGATAAAATTGGTGGTCATTATTTAACCACTACCGAAACAACAAAACAGTTTACATCGACTGTTTCAACAACAACAACAACTACCGATTCTGATGAATATGATGATGATGATGATTATGATGATGATGACGAATATGATGATGATGATGATGACGACGAAAAGGAAGAAGATCAGCCAATAACAACAACAGAAGATAATGATTATGATGAAAATGATGATGATGATGAAGAAGACATTACGGAAAGTTATTGGCCCACAACGCCAAAACTAACTAAAGAATTTGAAAATCGAAAAAAACAAAAATGTTTGGAATATAAATCCAAACTTAATGAATTGAATCAATACATAAGGCAAAAATATGATTCAAAATTATTCAATGAACATGATATTGAATCATTAGCCGAAAATATAAAAATGGAATGTTGCACATTGCGAAAAGTTTACATTCATTTAAACTTCAATTGTGCATCAGGTGAATTTCATTCACTTTTCCTAAAGATCAAAGGAATCGCAAACCTTTGTTCTATTTATTATAAAAATTATCCAAATGAATGCGATGTCGATATGATATCGGAAATTTCATTGGATTATTGAATAAAAAATTATAATTATCAATTGTTAATTAATTAATATTATCTTTATATTATCTCTTGTGTCTTATTATTTACTATTGTACGGACTAGTCATGAACATGACTGGAGCGCATGCATCATTCTAATGTTAATTTCGTCCGACTTTCTTTAACATGCAATTTCTCTCTGCTCACGGTAATTTCAATAATTATTTACATCGTATGAATATTACCAATTCGCCGTTTTGTGAATGTAATCGTTTTTTTTCAAGATCCACAGCATATTCTTTTTAATTGTGATTATTATAATTTTTCTAACCGTCATCAATTTTCTTATCCTGATCAATTTCTTTTGAATCAACATAATTTCAATATATTTAACCAAATATGTAGTTGCTATTTTTCTAAAAAATTGATTGTTAATTGATTTTTTTTTGTTTTTCACTTCTTAGTCTCTTTTTTTGCACAAATGCATATTGCAGCGTGCGTAAATAAAATTTATTATTATTATTCTAATGTTAAGTTGACTAGTTGTTCAAATTTTAATCAATTACGATTAGATTTTCGAAATTGATCAAAATTTCTGAAAATTGCCATCAATTTTTTTTTTGAAAAATATTTGATTGACACCAAAGAACATCATAAAAAAAACTTAAGTTGCTCTTTCGAAAGAATCTATTTAAAATGTTTTATCAAAAATCTAGCACATCAATTATATCAAAAATCAATTCTTAATGAGAAAAAAAAAGATTGACAAAATTTTACCAATCTTATTTCAATGATAATGACGTTTGTCAGCGAAAATGCGATTTTTATATGATTTGTAGATTAAAAGATTTTAAAATAATCTATTATGATAATCAAGGAATCAACAAAAATTTTTAAAATGTCTTTTTTTCATGAAAATTTTGAAGAATATAATGAAAATGGGTGAAATTCTTTAAGGATTTGAATTTGGTCCATGTGAATACGGGAATTAACAACTATAAGGACGATTTCAGTAACAAACAAAACAAAGATAAAAAATAACCATAAGTCCAAATACAATATGTCAAAATTATAAAAAATCAAATAAAAGATTATTGTTTGAATGAATATATGCAATCATCACGTGATTCATTCATTGATCCTGAAACAATGGAAAATTTTTGCTGTCATTTTAAAGAAAATTATTTACATTGTTTAATGACGAATTTGAATTTTATTCAAATTAAATTAAATTAATAATTTGTCTGTTTTGTTTACCTTCAACTCACACCTCTCGGCTAACAAAATCATCACATGGTGGTAGCGTAAAACTAAACTTTGTAAATGCAAAATATTGAAGATTTATTGAATATGGCAAATAATACAAGAAGTACATTAAGCGAATATTTAATTTTATGTCAATCAATTTAATTATAAAATTCCATTGGCCTTTGAAAACAAACTCGACGACGTCATCAAGTTCTTGATAGAATCAGATCAGTCATAGAAGAAAGTTTTTCGTAATGGAGATCTCCGATTGTGTCTATACGGGAAACCTGATGGTACAATAAGATTGGCTATTGATTATAGGAATGTGAACGACCGTACTAAAACGACATGGAAGAAAGTTGATTGTTCTAAATCATTATTGTAACAACAACAACAATAACCACGCTCTGCTACCAAGTTGGATAAAGAAAGGGGTAAATTGGATCCTAAAACCAGTACGGTTCGTATGGTAGGTTATCAGGGTTTATCGATATATCGTGTGTATAGTCCTGATAAACATCGTATTGAAACTAAACTAGCTTCGAAAATCACCATGATTGGAAATGAATTAAGTGATTACATAATCTGGGGAAAGATTGGAATTCCTCCTATGAAAAATTGTTGGAAAATTAAAACGATATCCGCAATTACAAACTATCATATCTTGTCTTTGCGCTCTAACGTTATTCCTTTTGTAACCATTACGATTGAATGATGTCTGCTTATCGGCAGTTTAATGCTATGCGCCTCTACGAGGCTTTTGACCCTTTGTTGACCTATTACCGTCCGCAAAAATCCCGCTCCCCCCACCAATATTATCTACGGCCTGACTAACGTCGAGCTGTCTTTTGCGTATTTGTTGGGTTTTGAGATTGATGATTTCGTACGCCCAAACAATGCCACCATCTCAACGCCGACCTTGACATCGTTGGCCAAGTTCATTGATCGGTACCCATCTGCCGACATTGAAATTGTTTTGGACTTGCTCCTCCGTCCGACGGCTATGCCGTTTACTCTGCGACTTCAGTCGCTTTGCGCAGTTACCGGGTATAACATTGTCCTGGCTCAGGACGACGTTGTGAAATTAACCATCCCCGGTTCAATTCAACGTGTTTCTATTGGATTGATGATTGTTACCGAACATGGCCGTATTACTGAAGTGAATGTTTTTGTACCAACACGTTTTAAAGAAATCCTATGTCCAAAATATAAAGATCGAATAGTGAAACATTGTCAAAAAATGTATGATGATAATGTTATTGAACCATATGATCAGGATAGAATTGATAATTTTATCGGCGATGATTCGATCATGTCACAAATATGTAGCCAATTCAATTATGTCTGTCGAAATAGGATTCCATTATATGAAATGTTTGATAACATTTTTGAATTCAATATAACAATCAATCAATATAATCAAGAAAAAATCAAGTCTACTTTATCGATAATAATATCACAATTAGATCAAATGTCTGATCATATTAATCGAATAGAAAAGATTATCATTCAAGCAACACTTATAAAAATAGATCAGTTTTTAAACTGGTCAAAATTTTTCCAGAATGGAAAAGTGCAATCGTTGACGTATATTGGGTGTTAAGCACTATATCGACCGTGTTTGATCTGGTCAAGGTGATCCTGAATTTGAAAACTATCAACGGATTGGAGCTTTTATGCGGTTAACCTTTTTTGAATTTAAATTCAAAAAAGGCTATCACAGCGACAAGGAACTAATTCCGCTTATCATTATCGAACAACATGCGATCCTTTGATATTCCTTTCGGTCGCATCCGCTGAACGCTCATTTTCAAAGCTGAAGTTAATCCAAAACGTATCTTCGCTCTGCCATAGGCAAAGATCGTTTTAATGCTTTGGCATTATTGTCGATAGAACAAGAGTTCGTCAACAATATTGATTTCGGCGATTTAGCCTATCGCTTCGCACTTATTTGTCATTGGATATCGTGAAAGTTAAAGATGAAAAACAAGTATCAAATTCTGGCCAGTGGTTCCAAACGATAATGATCAATCAACAATGTCTTACCTGTTATCAGCACTAACGATTCCTACACTGAGATTCATCAGCAACAATATTTCGGAATATTTTACCTATAGAGGAGAGGANACGCTCGTTTTCAAAGCTGAAGTTAATCAAAACGTATCTTCGCTCTACCATAGGCAAAGATCGTTTTAATGCTTTGGCATTATTGTCGATAGAACAAGAGTTCGTCAACAATATTGATTTCGGCGATTTAGCGTATCGCTTCGCACTTATTTGTCATTGGATATCGTAAAAGTTAAAGATGAAGAACACAAGAATCAAATTCTGGCCAGTGGTTCCAAACGAATAATGATCAATCAACAATGTCTAAATATTTTACCTGTTATCAGCACTAACGATTCCTACACTGATTCATCAGCAACAATATTCCGGAATATTTGCCTATAGAGGAGAAGGAATTAATTAAAGTTGAATTAAAGATGACACTAACAATAAAAGAAATCCATCACATTTATAAAATATTTTTTTTTTGTTTTCGATTTTAAATTAATTTATTTAAAAAAAACCGTTTTGTTTTTTAAAAAAATTAAAAAAAAACCTGTATAAATATCGACTATAGTTTATTTTTGTTGAAAGTTGGCGTGAATTTATTGAATCTTGCGTTACTCTACTTCTGAAAGTTTTCAATTATCAAAAAATCCTTAAATAAATAACACTCCTCCTAAAACAATTCTGTGTGTGTATCATCAATTTTTGATTCTTGTTATTTTTTTTTACAAAAAAAAAGTAAAAAAATCTTACAAAAATGAAAATCACAAATAGATATCTGGCTATGGCCTCGGTCATATTGTTTATTCTTTCATTCTTTTATTATCTTTATGAATATAACATGTATGGCAAGAGAATAACTACTGGCAAGAATGATTACTACCAACCACGAACAACAACTGCAATGCCCAAAAAAATATCATTGGATGAAATTTTACAAAGTGTTGATCTAATTAAGAAAAATCAATGCGAAAAATATAAAAATGAAATTAAAGATTATTGTTTGAAACAATTTTATAAGAATACATACAACTATTATGATCAATCAATCGATGCAGAAGACATGGAAACGTATAAAATAAGCAAACAAATTTGTTGTGCATTAAAACAAGTCTATATACAATGTACGTTTGTCTATCTGAATATCATTTGTGGTCCTGAAGAAATGGCACCAATATTCGAGCCATTGAAAACGCAAATGGATATTTGCTCCAGGTATTTTGATAGTGGTGATCAATGTTATTTGATTGCCAATTTTTCAAAAGATGATGATTCAACCGAATCAGATGAAGATACTGATACAGATTGAATCGTAATCAATGATATAAAAGCATAGTAGCATTTTTTTTAATATATTTCAATAAATTCTATTTTTAACTATCAAAAAAAAAAAATTATAATGTATAGAATTTATTTGCAACAATAACATTGGTCATTTTATAAATGATGGTGATAGAAATTATAAACCATTAGTCATTATTAATTAAATTTTTTGTTTTCGATTTTAAATTAATTTATTTAAAAAAACTGTTTGTTTTGTTTTTAAAAATGAAAAAAAAACCTTTATAAATATCGACTATATAGTTTATTCTGATGAATGTAATTGTGAATTTATTATTGAATTTGCTATTTGAACTCTAACCCACAAAATTTTCAATTTTGAATCATCCATTATAGAATCTTGTTATTTTTTCAAAGAAAAAATCTTTTAATCATGAAAATTGCAAAAAGATACATAACAGTGGCCACTGTGATTTTGTTCACATTGTCATTTTTCTACTATTTGTTTGAATATCATTTATATGGCCAGAAAATTACAAATGGCAACAATCATTATTATGAACCAAAAATGATGACAAAAAAATTAACACTGGATGAAATTATTCATAGTGTTGATATAATGAAAAAAGATCAATGCCAAAAATATAAAAATCAAATCAATGATCATTGTTTGAATCTATATAATAGGCAAATTAAAAATTATTACGATCTATCGCTCGATGCTGAGGATATGGACAAATATCTGATTAGCAAACAGATATGTTGTTCGTTAAAACAGATTTATATTCAATGTAATTTCGCCTATTTGAATATAATATGCGGACCTGAACAAATGTCACCAATATTCGAACCTATCAAAATACAAATGGATATTTGTTCGAAATATTTTGATGTTGGTGATAAATGCTATATGATAGCAAATTATATCAAGGATGAAACAACTGAATCCGATGATGAAGATGATGATGATGATAATACTGATTGAATTTCCATAATCATAATAATATTTATAGAATAACTTTTTTTTTCAAAAATTGCAATAATAAATTCTATAATTTGTTTTTAACTATAAAAAAAAACTTTGGAAAAAAACTTGTTTGAAATTTACTGATTTAATTATCTACTAAAAATTTATTAATAATAGTATCAATTTGGTTTTTGGTGTCACAATAAAACATTATTTTATAAAACATACTCTATCCTATCTTGTTTATATTTTTTTTTTGTTATTATTATTTTCTAAGTATGATGGTAACAATGTCAAGGCTTGGATCAATACAGTTAGATCAGCTTTCGATGCTTGTGGTAAAGGTATTAAGCGTGAAATTTTACCACAAGAACCTGAATATTTAGAATACTGCAGATATTATGGTCTAATGATATTTACATTCAATCCAAACACAATTTAATTGATTCAACATTTTTTTTTTTTGATTTTAAATTAATTTAAACTGTTTGTTTGTTAGTTTTTTTTTAATAATGAAAAAAAACCTGTATAAATATCGACTATATAGTTTATTTTGATGAAAGTACAATTGTGAATTTATTGAATCTGTTAAACAAAATTCAAATTCTGTTCACTCTACCTTTGAAATTATCCAATTATCAAAAATCTCCAATATAACACTACAAATTCTGTCTGTATTCTGTCTTTAGTTTATTTTTTATTGAATTTTTGCAAAAATGCGAGTTAAAAAAATCTATTTAACCATGGCCTCGGTGATTTTATTCACGCTTTCATTTTTTTACTATTTATTCGAATACAATTTGTATGGTAAAAAAATTACAAGTGGCAATAATAATTATTATGAACCACGAACAACAACTGCAACAATGGCTAAAAAAATATCAATAAATGAAATAATTAAAAATTCTGATGTAATTGGCAAAAAACAATGTGAAAAATATAAAAATGATATTAAAGATCATTGTTTGAAACAATTTTATCGTTATACAAAGAGTTATTATGATCTTTCCATAGATGCGGAAGATATGGAAACATATCAAATAAGCAAACAAATTTGTTGTTCACTGAAACAAATTTATATACAATGTACGTTTGCTTATTTAAATATGATATGTGAACCCGAACAAATTGAACCAATTTTTGAACCACTAAAAACACAAATGGATATTTGTTCCAAATATTTTGACGTTGGTGATAAATGCTATTTGATAGCAAATTATTTAAAAGAGGATTCCACTGAATCAGATGAATCAGATGATGATGAATGAATCATAATAATAATAATAATATGAAGAGTAACATTATTTTAAAAAATATATTTCATTAATAAATTCATCAATTTGTTTTTAATTATAAAAAAAAAATTTATAATTTAATGTTAAAATAAGCAAACAAATTTGCTGTGCATATGTACAATGTACGTTTGCTTATCTTAATATGATATGCTGCCCGNAAAAATATAAATCATTAATAAATTCATCAATTTGTTTTTAATTATAAAAAAAAAATTAATAATTTAATGTTAAAATAAGCAAACAAATTTGCTGTGCATATGTACAATGTACGTTTGCTTATCTTAATATGATATGCTGCCCGGAAGAAATCGTATCAATATTTGAACCATCAATGTTATGACATTTATGAATAGCTGTGTGCAATTAATATAAATACAAGTAAATGCTTAATAAATATTATTCTTTTTGTTGCCTTCAAACTGTGTACATCTATCTTTATTTCTACGATATAAAAATGATATTAAAGAATATTGCATGAAAAATTACTATCGGCAAATCAAAAATTATTACGATTTAACAATCGATGCTGAAGATATGGAAACATATCTTATTAGTAAGCAAATTTGTTGTTCTTTGAAACAAGTTTATGTTCAATGCACATTTGCTTATCTAAATATAATATGTGAACCAGATGAAATATCATCTATTTTCGAACCAATTCAAACACAGATGGATGTCTGTTCAAAATATTTTGATAGTGGCGATAAATGTTACATGATAGCCAATTATATTCGTGAGGATTCAACTGAATCTCCAGATGAAGATGATGATGATGATTGAATATTAATTATAGAATCATAATTATGATAGCGAGGAGTGAAATCTAGTAGTCAATTTTTTTTATTTCCTCTTTTTTGTATTATTTCTGATTTATTTCATTTCTTTTCTTTCATTTGTTTTGACAAAATTATTGTGATTTGGAAATAAAACTCGTTATTAAATCATCCATGAATCCGTACTTTTAAACAAATATATGTTGAATGCTTAATGGCATACATGAATGTAATCTGTGGGCCAGATGAAATGGCCACAGTTTTCCAACCAATTCAAATACAAAGTGATATCTGTTCTAAGTATTTTGATATTGGTGATAAATGCTATCTAATAGCAAATTATTCAAAAGAAGATTCAACTGAATCCGATGCAGACACGGATGAAGATTGAATCAGAATCATATTATATAGAGTAACTCTTTTTTAAAATGTTCAATATAATAAATTCTTGGTTTTAAAAAAAATTTATAATGTAACGTTATCTATTGATGTTGTTTTTTCCGCCTTGTAACGTTAATTATGAATGTTTCAGAGCGAGCACGTTCTTTATAATAATCACATTCGAATCATTCCTTTTCCTTTTGCTTCTCATGCGTTTAACCAAAAAAGAATGAAATATTTTATCAACATTGTAAAAAAATTATTATAAAAAAGTTAAATATTAACAGAATTCTGTTAATTCTTAAGTCAATCATTAAAGAAATATTTTGTCCAACTATTGAGAGTTGGAACACACAAATAAGTCAGATTTATTTATCCATGACTTCGAAGTTGAAGTGACATATTGAAACAAATGGAAATAACGAAGCTTCACTCCCTAATATCGTGGACTTTATGAATTCAAAAGTATTGAGAATTGAAAGCCTTTTGTTTATCAAAGTCATCAATTCCGACTGTAAATAGAAGATACTATCAAAACTTTTTTTTTTGTTCAAACATAAACTTTGACAAAATGAGCCCTTGAGTATCGATATGTTTAGAATCACTCATCGGGCCATTTTCTACAATACAAATAGCTGATTTATCGATAAATTTCCATCAAAAAAAACTGGACTCAATCAAAAATTGGCAACTTTTTTAAAATTAGTCCATCGCAACAAATAAATACTATCAATTTAGAACTTAAAGGAATCTCAAAATTTTGTATGAAATATATTATTGAAATTGATCAAGTGGATCAAATGAAATCGGATCCCTATGAACATTAAATGTGAGAAAAAATTTTAAAGAAAAACAAAAAAGAATTACCCCAATGTTATCGAATCATGTTGTTGGAACAAC
>NW_020873514.1:494918-530821 GCF_001901225.1 Dermatophagoides pteronyssinus | reverse complement strand
TTTTGTAACACTGATTTTTTTCTGTTTTTTTTGTGGATAATCATTTCATTATTTTTTTTTTTTGAAAAATGAAAATGAAAATCCAAATTAAAGAATCACACAGTAAACGTCATATATGAAAGGGTGTTTTGAGTTCGAATTTTTTTTTTTATTCGAATTCGAATTCCGTAAAAAAATTTCGGAAATCAAAACAAAAAAAACTGAAAATATAAAAAACTAAAGGAAATTACAAATCCGGATTTTCATTCGGGTTTTATTTGTTTCACATTGATTTTGTTGTTTTTTTTGTGGTTCGTGTTTCGACCAGGAAAAATAATGTCCTTTGTTACCATTGGTTTCCAAATCCAATTTTTTCATTTTTTGGGTGGTTTTTCGTTTGATACTTCGATTAATGATGATGGTAAGATTTTTGTTTTGTTTTTTTTCTATGTGTAATTACTTGGTAGGATTAATATTAATAAGTTTTTTTTGTTTCTTTTTCTTTCAATTTGTCTTATCATCAAAGTTATCGATCAAAGAAAAAAAACAAAAATCCGGAAACGTCATTTATGAAAAGAATCGAATCAACTCAAAATTATCATCATTGTTTTGATTTTTGTTGTTCAAAAAAATCAAAAATCAAAAAAAAAAACATTCTTCAAGGATCATCGAACAACCGAAAAAAAACAAAAACAAAACATTTGAACATCAAATAATTTATGGTCTTTGATTTTCACAAAACAAAACAAACGACAAACGAAATCAACTTTGAATTTGCAATTAAAATGAACTTTTTTTTGTTGTTGTTTGGATATCAATAATGATTATGATGGCAATAAAAACATCTAAAAGATTAATTATAAAAGTTAAAGTAAATTTGCCAACAAACAAACAAAAAAGTTATGAAGAAACGATGAAATTAATGAAATGATTAAATTATATTCGTCGTCGTCGTCGTTATTGTCGTAGAATATGAATGGAAAAAAACCAACAACAACAACAAAAGTTGGCCATTTCAATAATGTTTTTTTTTCGTTCGTTCGTTCGTTTGTTTTTGTTTGCTTGAAATCACCAATGAAAATTAATTACCGATTTTTTTATTATTTATTTAATTATTATTATTTTTTCTATTTGCAGGCACAAAAAAAATCTGGATAAACAAAGATAAAGAATGAAGAAGAAGAAGAAGTGAAAAAAATCGATAAATTTTTTGGATTTTTGTCGTCGTCATTGTTCACTTCATATAAATTCGAATGGAATGTTATGCTTGAATTTTTTGGTAAAGAACAACATCAACAACAACAACAAAAAAGATGATGATGAAGAAATTCATAATTATTTTCCATTTCAATGGACAAACAAAACAAAAAGAAGAAAAATTCTTTCTCTCTATCGAATTGAAAATCATTGTCCAATTCTATTCTGAAATTGTTTTTTGTTTTGTTTTCATTAATTCAGTTGTTCATCTGAAATGATAATGTCCGGACATTCCATAAGACATTCAAATATGAAAGAAGAAGAAATGATTTAGTTATTTCTTTTTTGATTATATTGTCTGGTTTTTTTGGGGCCAAATCATGATGATGATTATTATTATTACGATCAAGAATCAAATCAGTCAACAAAAAAAAAAAGTTTCATGTCCGCCGGTGGTACAAGAAATTGAATCAAAAATTATTCAACCAATGAAACAAACAAACAAACAAAGAAAAAGAAAAAAAACAAATCAAATTTAATTGTATTTCGATTATCGATTGATCGATTGATGATGATGATGATGATTTATAATGATTCGGATCGTTCGAAAAAAAAAGATTGAGCAACAATATACGACGCACAGTTTGTAAAAACACAAAATGGAAAATGTTTTTAAAAGAAAAATTTCGACTAAAAATCATCATCAACATGATTATATCAGAAAATTTGTCCTTGATATTGTCAATGGTGAATGTGGTGGGGTGACCACCATCATTGTTGGTTACCTGGGTAATATTTAGATCTAGTTGTTCTGTATTAGTGTGTGGATCACCTCTTTCTCGTATGTGTAAGTATATGGATCACCGAGGTAACTAAACAACTAAAATAATCATAATATTTGTATCTATATCATAGGTATTTTTAAAGGATTCATATGGATAAACTAAATGATGATGACCGAGTTTTTTTTCATTCATTCATTCATTCGTTTTTTTTCACTCTCTCTATATATATGTCAAACACCCACATAGCACAGGTATGGCTTTAAATATGACAGCAAGAAAAAAAAAATCATTTGAAATTATGATGATGATGATGATCGGTTTTCTTCATATTTGACTATTGCAAGTAACGTAAGGATTAAATCCAGAACCAAAAAAAAATCGATCAATCAGCTAATTGAACACGCTTATAAACAAAACGAAAAGAAAACTACGAAAAGCGATTTACAGAGAAAAAAAAAATATTTTTTTTCACAAGAATCTCATTCTTTTTTTTGGTTTCCAATGAATTTTTTCCCATCAAATTTTCATTCATCCATAAAATCAAAAAAAAGCGGTAGCAGTTTTGAATAGCAAAGATAATCAACGTTTGAAATCTTCAATAAATGTTGTTGTTTTTTGTTTTTGTTGAGTGTAAAGGAAATTTTCATTTACGGTGAATCTCATTTTTACAATTCGTTTGATTTGACAGCTTGTGTTATAAATTTTCAAATTTTTTTATCTTGTTTCACACACACCCACAGATATAATGCCTGTCATAAATTTTTGCAGCCCACCTTTTTTTTTTTGATTCGAAAAACATATTCTCGTTTTGTTTTTTGGAAATCGCATAGGAATTCTGTTTCAATTTCAACATTCTATCGAAAATGATATACGGTGAAAAGAATCCTTGAAAAATCGATATGATTACTTGAATCAAATTGATCTGTGTGTTTGTTTCAAAGATGAAAATCATCATCCAAAAAAAAAAAAAACAAAACATTTTGAGTTTCTGTTGTTTTTTTTTCATTCACACTCACTCCTATTTTCTTCAATCAAATCTATCGATAGATTCTATAATTTATAATCAGTTTTCATTCAATATCTTGCCAAGCAAAAAAAAACAGAAAAAAATTCTTACGGGAAATCATTCATACAAATGAGCTAAAGAAAGAGAAAATAAATGAATAAATTGCATATATGATTGGATTCAAACCAAGAAAACATTGAATGAAAACCAATACAAAAAAAAAAATATTGACAAACATTTTTGTTTTTGTTTTTTTGCGTTTTCAATTTATATTCAAATCAAGTGAAGAATTCTTATCTGTGATATTATTTTTTATTCTGTATATGGAAACCGAAAATGATGTTTGTTTTGTTTTGTTTTGTTTCTTCAATATATTAATTCTTCGAATGAAAACCACCATTATCATCATCATCATCATCATTGGATTACAATAACAAGATTAATTATAATTGATTTAGTTTTATTTTTAGTTTTGTTTTGCTTTGATACTGTTGTTGTTGTTGTTGAAAGAGTGTCCATAGTGTCCAATTTTGTCCATTGATGGGGAAAAAAATCATATATATTTGGATTCTATACTTCGAAAAAAAACAAATATGTTTTCATCATCATCATCATAATATGCTTGTACAAATTGATTTTTTTTTTGTTTTCTTTGCATTTCGCAATGTAAATAAGTGTTTTGTTGTTGATATTTCCAATATCGAAAGATTTTTATCTCTTCTCTCTCTCTCTCTCTCTCTCTCTCTCTACTTGTGGTAAATGTATATGACACTTTCTATTTGGTTAATATTCAATATGATTTTCCCTTTTTTCTATCCCCCTTCCGAAGAATAATATATCCCTCCAATCCACAATGTTTGTGTATGTTGTTTTTATAGTAGCACACTTGAAGTATAATTTATCATATTCTGGTTTTGTTTTTTGTTTTTGTTTTTTCGTGTATGAACAAATATCAATATACAAATGGAATTTTTTTTTCCGTTGAATAATAATAATAATTTTTATTAGACAAACAAACCAAAAAACACAACATAAACAGAGAGAAGCATCATCAACATCATCACCCAGAAAAAAATGGATATTTTAAATCGAAAAGAAGTATACTAAAAACAACAACAACAAAAAAAGTCTCTTTTGCCGTTTATTGGGGAGAAAATCAAGTAAAGTAAAGAAGAAAGCAATTCAAAAAGCTGTATGCAATAATAATCCTTAAGAATTTTGTTTTTTTCTTTCTTCTTTCTTTATTTCGTTCCAATTATTTTCATTTTGGTTGGTTGGTTGGTTGAGAAATGAAGAAATGCAATCTACACACACACAGAGTGAGAAAGAGAGAGAGATTTGTGCATAATAAAAATTTACTTAAGGTTGTGTTTGTGTTTATGTGGGTGGTTGGAAACCGAAAAGAAATTTTCACTTTTCTAGAAAAATAAAAATACTTTTTCATACTTGGATTGAGATTCTGTGTGTGTGTGAGAGAGAGTGAGTAGGATTCTGATTTATACGTTTTTTCCCCCGTTTATTTATTCAGATTTAGATTTTCCGATGAAAAGTTTCATTATCGTCAGAACTAAGAATAAGTTGTGAAAATTGTGAATTAGATTCCTCCCGACCACCATCGAAATGAAAATCAATTTCGTAATCTTTACTAATATAGAGAAAAAAAAATGGTTATTATTTTCAATCGATTGATCGATAATCAAATTCAATTTCAACTTCTTTAACTTCCAAGAACGAAAAATTGATTGATTGATTGATTTGGCTGGAAAATCAGATTAATTTCGTCTTTTCCTTTTTCTCAAGCGGAAATATTAGTCTTTTAACACCGTTTTCGTAATGAAAAATTAATCTCTTTTTTTTTGGAGAAGAAGAAAAAAATTGCTTTTTTGGAACTCGAAAAAACTCGATCATTTTTAACACACACACAAATCTCTCATTGAGTTGAAAATTTTGAATTTGAACCCAGAAAACACAAAACAATCAAAATTGTTATCATTTTGAATTGATGATCATTTGATGATGGTGGCGTTTAAAACAAGATTTAACTTTTTCATTACAAATGTTTTTTCCTCTTCTTTTTTTTCTACTTCTTCTAAATCGATTAATTGAATACAACAACCAAGCAAAAACGAAAAATGGTGTCTTTCATTAAACTTTTTTTTTGTTGTTGTTGTTGCATTGATAAATTGATATTCCTTTTCGGTTCATCTGAATGTTAATTGAAAAGTCTCTCTGTGAAGACAGAAATTAACTTTTTGTTTTCCATATATATAACCCATTGAAGAAATAAAATGAAATGCAATTCTTAGTGATAAATATTGGGCGCCAAAAAAAAAACACTCTTTTCTTATTCATAGTTTTCATCACATTATTCTCGCTGTTCTTTCTCATATTCGCTAAATTCAAATTGATTTTTAATGGACTTTTGAACGTTTCTTTTTACTTTCTCTTTCTTTTTCAACATTTATTTTTATCATGAATTTAACGGGAAAATACAAACATTTTTTTTTCATTGATGAGCTTGAAAAAAACGAAGATTCTTTTAATCTTTTCCAATACCCAGAAAATAACAATCATTGTTAACCCTCCACCACCACTACCCCATTTTAAGCAAAAAAATAAATCTTTCTTCCTGTCTTTTTTTTTCTCTCCTTCAATTCAATTCCAATTCCAATTCAACGAAAAACATTTTTTCTTGTTTGTCAAAAATATATTCTTTCGTTTAGTTTAGTTTTTTCAATATAAAAATTCAAGTTATAAGCATAACATTTTCCATTAAAGATAGAGAAAATCGCATCGTCAAACAAAAAAATCATTTTTTCCATTGAAAACGAAGATTTATGCATGATAGATTCTTCTTTTTTTTAACGAAATTCTTTACTTTTTTCCTATATGAATACGCAAAGGTATCCAGCCGAACTGATGAACTGAATTTCATTTTCAAATCTAAACCAAAAGAAAAAAAATCGATATTTTTCATCATTATCATCCATTCATAGCCATCCATAGAGGATGACTAAGCGGTCAGTTTGTCCCTGTGTAAAAAATCTATTTGTATTCTAAAAATCCATCTTTAGATTCAGAAATTTTTGATAAAAATTTCTCATCATTCATCATTGTCATCATTGTCATCTCATTCATCATTGTCGGAATTATAATCAGGCAAAAAACAAAACAAAAAAAAATTTGATTTTCAAAAAAGGATTTTTTTTCCATTTCAATAAACTTTTTCAAAGGCAAATTTCACTGTCTTGCCGGAATCGATTGGATTTCCGTCTGTCGTCAATTCATTACATTTCGAGATTCACATCATTCATATTCATTTCATTCAAAACAGAAAAACAAAAAACAAAACAGAAAAATCAATTGAAACATTTTTTGCCCTTTGCATCGAATGGCAGCTTCACTGCCTTAAATCAATTTTTGTTTTTCGTTTTTCCGTTTTTGTTCGTACGTGATGAATGTTATCGAAAAAAAGTAAATGAAAAAGAAAAACAGTAATGAATTTCTTAATGAATACCATATTTCTTGAATGTATTTTGAATGTCTTCTTCATGTATTTAACCTCTTAGCAAACAAGCGGGAACAAAAAAAAATCATAATGAATGGTCCAAACTAAATGACACGCAATAAATGACATCACTCACTTACATACAAACATTGACTTTTAAACAAAAAATAAATAGATTTCTCTCTCAACATTTAACATCATTATCATCATCATTATCATTATGTGGATTCTTCTTCTTTCTTTTTTTTTCTCTCTTATGCTTACAACTTATTTTTTCCACTTTGTTTTCATTCATTCATTCAGTTAGTCAATCATTCAACAGTCAACAGTAATTAGCATACATAAATTAAATTATTATCATTTTATTTAATGTTTGCGTATGTGTATTTGCAGGGGCTATTCATAAATGTTTAAATAAGCAAATTAAATAGGGAAAAAAAAGGTCCGAAATTTTTTTTTATATCTATTTTTAGAGTCATATAACAGTTATCGTTCATTTGTATGTTGGTTTTGTATTCAAAGTTTTTCATTTTTTATTTCATTCGTTCGTTCGTTTGTTTGTCATCATTCATCATATTCATATCATTGGATTTTCAACATGGTTGTCATAATAATAATAATAATGTCAACTGAATCTGCTGATTTTGGTTTATTTTCGCATTTTATGCTTTTTTATGAAAACAAAATCTATAATTTTTTTTTTACTCAAATTCAAATGACAGGAAACTATATATATATTTTTGTTTTTGATTTTAGGAAACGAAGTGGAATAAAAAACCTTGAAATGATTATTTGAGTCATCATTTTTTTTCTGTTTCGTTTCAATCTTCTTATAATCATCATAATTTTTCGAAGAATTTCTTCCATCATTGATCATAATCAATTCGCAAAGACAAAATGAAAATATTGTTTTTTTTTTTGGCTGGAAAAAAAAGATGAACCGAAAACAAAAAATTTGTCAATCAATTAAGTGAATTACTGCAGTGAAAAGATGTTCGAAATGGAAAAAGGAAATTCTTTTCATTTTCTCGTTGATATTTATCCCATTCATTGAATACTAATGAAATTAACACTAATATTTTTTTTTGGTGGGGATATTTTGGCGATCCTTAACTTTTGTCATTTCAATGTGAATTCAATGATAAATGAAAAAAGGACCCAAAAATCATCATCCGAAAGTCAAAAGCTAGAAAAAATTCTTCGACCAATTTATTTGAGAAAAAATTGATGATTATTATTATTGAATTTCAATCTTGCGAATGATGATTGTGAAACATTCTTTTTTTTACGCCGGGGATTCATTCAAGAATCCAACGAAAGAGATGACAAATTCCAATGATAAATTCATTTTTCTTGGTTCTTTCTTTCTTTTCATTTATGAACATTTCATAGAAATTTTTTACCAATGTTGTTTTCTAATGAAAATATTTTGAAAAAATCCTCATCATTATCAATATATATCGGATTTGGAAGAGATTAACCCCTCCCCATATGCACATCGAAAAAAAAAGCTTTTTAAAAATTTTCGAAAATCCAAATAGATAATTTAGATAAGAAAGTTTTAATTTTTTTGTTTCGTAGAATGGCTTCGTAACTACTGTATGTATATGGTGTATTTGGGTTATTTTTCTCTTTCTCTCAATATTTATAGAAAAACTCTTCATATTAACATTTTTGATCATCATTATTATATCATATGATGATGATGATGTAAAGCATTGTACAATTGAAAAGAAGTGCAAAAAAAAACTTTTCATTCATTCATTCATTTATTCATATTTTGTTCAATATATATTGCCTATACGATGATAATGATGATGATGATAAAAGTTGGCTTTATTCAATGAAATCAATGTGAAAAACATACACAGATAGAGAGAATATTATTATTATTATCATTGTAATCAGGAAGGGAAAAAAACGAAAAGCAAAAAAAAAAAAAATTCCAAATGAAAAAAAAACCTCTTCATAATAATATTAATAATAATGATGAAAACAATGGAAAGAAAATATTATCATCATCATTATTTTTCATCTTATTATCATTATTATTTTACTTTTTTTATTTTTGAAACAGAATATCTCGAGAAAAACCAAAAACAAAACAAAACAAAAAAAAAAAAAAAAAATGATATTC
Source organism: Dermatophagoides pteronyssinus (assembly GCF_001901225.1). Taxonomy (NCBI): domain Eukaryota; kingdom Metazoa; phylum Arthropoda; class Arachnida; order Sarcoptiformes; family Pyroglyphidae; genus Dermatophagoides; species Dermatophagoides pteronyssinus. Next base: position 522,209 of record NW_020873514.1, on the reverse strand, counting down.
TTGAATGCATTTTTCATCATTGATTGGAAAAAAATTTTTTGTTTCAAAGTTGATTCGAGGATTTTTGTTTGTTTATTTTCAAGTTTTTTTTTTTTGGTTTTTGTTGGTTTCTTCAAAACAATAATTTTATCCTGGGAAAAAAAATTGTTAACCATGAAAATTCTTATGAAGGAGAATGATGAGAGTTTTAACACACACACAAACAGTATACGGTATTTTTTTTGTTTTTCTTAAATGTGACAGCAAAATTAGACCATAAAAAATAATAATAAACTTTATCTGAAAAGGATGTGAACGGGGGACAAATGGATCATTTATACTGTTTGTTGTTTGGAAAACTTCTTCAAGAACAACAACAACAAGAATCATAAAACTTTTTTTTTTTGTTCAAGTTTTGCTTGATTTGTTGTTCGACATTGTTATTTTCTTCATTTTAAGATAAACAAAAAATTTCTTCAAAATGAAACGTTTAAATCACAAAAATAATGATACAAAAATCATTAAAAAACAACTACAACAGAGAAAAAAAGTTTCAACAACGAAAAAAAAACACATCCATAAGATAGAAATGAAAGGGGATAACTTTTATTATTAGATTTTTTGTTGTTTGTTTGTTTCATTATGAAATGAAACAAAAAGAGTGAAAAATCTTAATTTTCTTTCATAATATCAGTTTCATCATCATTATTATTAATGAAAAGTTTGTTGTTGTTGTTGTTTTTCTCGTTTGTTGTTGTTGTTGTTGTTGGTCTATCTATCCATTTGAATCTAAATTTAAATTCTAAATTTAATATGCAACGTGTGTGTATGTGTGTGTTGGGATGTTTGGATGTGCATATCTCTATATTACAGAAAATTTCAATTAAATTTTTCATTCATTTTTTTTCACACAAACCAACCAAAAAATCAGACATCAGGTATTTCAAATTTGTTTTCGGTATGGTATGCGAGAATGAAAAAGAAGATAACAAATTAAATGAAAAAGGAAAAAACTGAATTCAACTTTATTCATTTTTTTTCAATCAACAGCAATGATGATGAAGAAATTCATTTTTCATTTTTGTTGCTGTTGATGATTATTTGGAATTTTTTTTTAATCAAAACAAAAACAAAACAAACAGAGAGAAATATTCTTGAGAAATTACACCAGGTAACAGGTTTTTTGACTTTTTTTTTTGTTTCCTGCAAATTGCAATCATCAATTTCATCATCCTTGTTTTTTTCTTCTTCTTTGCAAAATAAACATCTGGAATGTTTGTTTGTTTGTTTTGTTTTCAAACAGAATCAAAAATGAATGATGGAAAAATTATTCGAGTTGATTTTTTTCTTGAATTTTTTCTTAAATAAAAAAAATATTTCAACATTGAATAAAATAGCAAAAAAACAAACAAAATCATCATCTGTTTACATAAACAAAAAAAGAATGAACATTTATTTAGTGACAAACACACACACGAAACGAAACGAAACACATCTGGAACTATTATATGTTGTGCATTTTGTTGGTCGACATTTATTCTGGAATGTCCACACTTTACTGTAGTTTCTGATGCAAGTTTATGTCGAGAATGTATGAGGAATTTTCTTTTCTTTTGCCCAAAACGTTTCAAATTTAAAAATGTAAAATTTTTTTCTTTCACTGGACAAAATTAAATTTCCGAAACAAAAAACCAGTTTTCCCATTCCAATCGATTTTCAATCGTTCCTGGTCATCATTCTTGCCGAATATTTTGTGAATTTCATGGCTGTTCCGGGAAATTTTCATCAAGAATCGAAAACAAAATTCAAATTTGATGGTTTACCTAAATAAAAGAGGAGAAAAAACAGAGAAAAATGATAAAAAAACGAATTTTGAAAAAAATAAACAGGAAATATAATGAACAACAACAAAAAAAATTACTTTCACCGTGTAATAGGTTTATTTATTTTTTCTTTTTTAAAAATTTTATACAACAAAACAACAACAGAAAAGAGTATCTACACTTCATTCTTGTTCATAGAATGTTTACAGAATTCTTTGTTACAAGAAAAAAGAATTTATGTACATTTTGAAGAAAAAAAATATTTGAATTCAAAATTCAATTTTGTTTTGTTGAAGGAAATTTGTCTGGTGAAAATCAACAACAGTTTTTTTTTTGTTCAAAAAATTAGATATTAAAATGAGCAAAAAAGAGGAAAAAACAACAATAAGTTTTTGAGTTGAACAATTTTTTTGGTTATCAGCAGATAATAATCGATGGTGGTAATGTTTGAAAAATGTTTTATCCGATGAAAACATCCAAAAAGAGAAAGAATTCTTGCTTATGTTTATAAATATGGCCGGCAGAATGAATGAATTGAATTGAATTTTCATACATTTTTACAGAGAATAATTTTTTGAAATGCACGACGAAAATCGCGATTAAATCCACAATAAATTAACGGATTTATAGCTGAATTCATATATCTGTGTGTATTTTTGAGAAAAGAAAAAAACAATAAAAATCAATCAATCACGCTATACAAACATTAAAAAAAAGAGTGAAAACCAACTTACCCAAGCCATGTAATAAAATTGACCGTTTCACGTGATAATTCACATGATTTACAAAAAGGCACTATAACATACATTAAAAAGAATGGAAGCCTTGATTTTGGTTTGAAACATCATGATGATATTGATGGAATCCAAATTGGAAAGCGAAAGAAAAAGAGAAAATGAAAAATTAGTGAATATGAAAACATAGAGAAAAAGTGAAATTTTTCAAATAATAATAATGAAAATTATTGATTAGAATGAAAAGTTTTTGACAAGAAATTCAGTCTGAACAAAAAACAACAATCAAAAATTCTTTCATAAAAAAAACAAACAAACAAAAAAGGATGCCTCTCTCACTCTGTAATTTTTTTTGCTGGATCATTATTATTATTTCAACAATGATGATGATGAGAAGATATGACTAAAACTTTGTTTGCAAAAATAATAAAAAATAAAATAAAAATTTGTAACCCTCTCTCTTTCATTACCAAAACACACACAAACAGTAAACTTTCACATATTTTGTTGAAACCTATACACAGCTTTGTTTGAAATGTAGACTATAATAATGATAATATAGAATTATTAAGCATCATCATATGGAGACATTTTATTCCTTTATTCATTCATTCATTTTGTTATTGTTGTTGTTTGGCATCTATCGATAGACAAATTAATTTGTTTTCCATCAAACACAAACACTCACACACACACACACACACACACACATTATGATCATTATTTGTTGACACACTTGAAATATTTTTTTTCCTTTTCTTCTCTGTCTTCTATGTCCATTATTATCATTATTACATTCATCAACAAAACAACCAAGATGATGACGTTAAAGTTATATGCAAAAATTCTTTCGTTTCGTTTTTTTTGCATTAGAAAATGGAATTTTTTTTTTCTCTTTCAAAATGAATATATTAGAGAGAGCGAGAGAGAGAGTAGAGAATTTGAAATAAATAAATAAATAATGCATATTGATCAATGTCAATCGAATAGAAAATCTCGTCATCAATACAATTAACCACTAAAGATTAAATTCGTAAAGAATTTTTGGGGGGGATATTCTTTTCTTTAGTTCTTTAGTTTTTCTCATGGAAAAATAAACTTTTCTTTCTTTTCATCTTTCATTTTTCATTTTGTATGTCAATTATTTTTCAAAAGAATAAATAGATATCATCATCATCATCATCATCAACAAAAGATGTAAGCAAATGAAATTCTTGTATTTGTATTTGGTCAATATCAAAATTCAAAAAAAAAAGAAGAATCGCAAGAAAAACAAGTATAATGCATTTACTAATTAACAAATTTTTTTTCTCTCTATCTCGTTCGATATCATCGTACAATAAAACAATGTTTTTGTAAAGTATTTTTTCATTCATTCATTTAGTGAATGAATCAAATGAATGAAGAATGGCATGTCAAATTATGTTAGCATCATTATTTTTATCATTTTCAAAAAAAAATTTCGATGAAAATTTGATGATTTTAAAGTTGATGAAAAAAAAGATTTCTTCTTCCTTTATTATTCGATCTTATTATTGAAATGGAATTCTTTTTTTTCTACTATCAAAGCATGTCTCGAAATTAAATTGAATTGAAAAAAAAATTGTTGTTGAATTGAATGCCAATCATATATTAATGTGATATTTTGTTATTTCCTTCATTTATTAAAAAAAAATTCATAGAAAATCATTCGCAATATGATAATATTTGAAAAATAAGTTTCTTTAAAAAAAAAAAAAAATTTCATTATGTAAAAATGAATGAATGGATGTATTTCAAATACAATTAACCAAATATCGACGTGGATGATGATGACAAGAATGACATAACACACACACACACACATAGAGAAGTGTATAAAAATGGTCAACATCATTTTCATCAAAAATTTTCAACAAAAAACAAAAACAAAAAAAAAGATGTCATTGCCTAAAGGCATTGGAACAAACTCTCTGTATATAAATTTCACTGTCACTCTATATTTTTATCAACATTGGAAAAAAATGGGAATAATGAATGACAAAAAACAACAGCAACAAAACAAAACGAATACAAATACTTACCAACAAGCAACGAATACACCCATAATAATGCCTAAAATTCTTGTTGCACGACGTTCACGTGATAATGAAATTTTTTGCTTTTCTTCCCATATTTTTTTCACTGATACTGGTAATGGTTTTGTAACTATTGTTGTTGTTCCAGTTGTTATCATTGATGGTTGTTGTTGTTGTTGTTGTTGTTGTTGTTTGAACATTTTCAAATATTTACTATTTGAACGATTATGTTGTTGTTGTTGTTGTTCCGTTTTAACTATTGTTGGATTATTATTATCACTATTTACAATTGATGATGTTGATGCAGCAAATGATGCTGATGTTGTTGAGCTAATTACTTGTTGTTGTTGTTGTTGATTAGTAGACGATTGTGGGCTAATATTCTTCCTACGATCAAGTTGTTGTTGCTGTTGAATATCTTTACTAATGACAAACGTTGTCGTTTCATTATGATTATTACCATCATCATTATCATTTGTTGGCAGATGTTTTTTCTACGAAACAAAACAAAAAGAGAAACAAATGAATCATTTCTTTTTTCTTCAAAAAACAAAAAATTCTAAACATCATCAACAGAATGCAACAACAATGTTACAGCTAAAAAATTTTGTATAATTTTAATTAAAATTAACGTTCAAAACAAAAAACAAAACGGAAAACAACAAACATTCCTAGATACATTTCGTTAGTTTGTTTGTTTGTTTATCCTTGCACAATGTACAGCATATATATCATATGTAAATAACAAAACGGAAAACACAAATGGACCATGGAAAAACAAAAAAAATTTAACACAATGTTAAAATGGTCGATAATCATTCATGTTTGTGTGTGTCTCGTATGGGAAAATCCAACAACAAAAACAAAAACAAAACAGAGAACGAAACTAGGCAGCCAGTAAAATAGTAAAAGACAAACAGACAACAAGAAGTAAATTCTCATAGGAAAAAAAATTATCATCATCAAATTATATAATGGATAGTAGATGGTTAAAACAAAACAAAACAATGACACACACACACACACACACACACACACTATATACACCCCCATCCATTCACCCAGGCATAAAATGAATGTAAAAATTTCAAACAACCAAATTCAAGTCAATCACATTTTCATCATCAATGTTTATTCCGAAGATAACCCGGTGAAAAAAAGAAAAAGAAAACACAGTGAGCAAAGAGTATGTGATGATGATGTTTTGAAAACCAACACACAAAATTGATGCTAACAGAATCTAGTTTTACTTCCTGAACAAAACAAAACAAAAAAGTATGCAAGAAAATATAAAAGAATTCGGACATTGAATAATGAGAATGTGAAAAGAATGAAAATGTATCGTTTCACAGCTTTTCCTCTACTGGTGAAATGGTAGAACAAAAAATAACAGGAGAAAAAAAAATAAAATCCGCTTACAAAACATTATTTGATATTTCCGATTACAATTTGTCATCGAAAAAAAAATACATTCACACATCACACATCTACACAGTCGAATAATATATCAAGGAACAAAAGTATTCGACAATCTCTCTTTTCATCAGTTTTGTTCGTTTTAATTTGAATCAAACGAAAAAAAAACAGACATACATAAAATGTGATGAGACAATCACAATTGATTTACACATTGATTTTTTTCGATCTCTTGTTTTTTACTTTTAGTTAGTCATTTTTTTTTTCTCTCAATGCTTCTTTGATGAAATTAATTCACAAAAAATGAAGAAAGCAAGCGAGAGAGCGAATAAAAGAATTTTGAAAATTCTGAAATCAATGCACAACACACACACACACACGAAAAAATTGATCAAATTTTTTCTTTTCGTCACATTCAACAATGAATGTTAATTAAATTCATTCGAGAAAAAAATTTCAATTTTTTTAAAATACTGAATTTCTCCGGTTCGCATAGCAGAACGAAAAGAAAAAATTTCGATTTTTTGATTACCACGTTTCGGGCAACAACAACAACAAAAAAAAATCGATATTTTTTTCGGTTGTTGTTGCATCCAATACACGACGACACACTCAACTCGCTTATTTCGCTTAAATATTAATGACATTTTTATGGCAACCAAAAAAAAAAAACAAAAAATGGATCAATTTTTTTTTCTCACAATCCTCTTTATATGCTTTATCTCTTTTACAAAGATCTTTTGTCGTATGGTAAAGAATTTCTGGATCAACGAAAAATGTTCTGAACCATCTTTCTGTTTTTTGTTTCTCCATTCATTCATTCATTCATTCATATTGAATTGACCCTATTTCATATCAATGATGATGATGATAATGATAAAATCAATAATATAAAAGCCAATTAAATTGAAATTACAAATCAATGTAATCAATGGGAAAAACAACAGAAAAAAATCACTTTACAAAAAACAAAACAAAATTGAAAAAATCCTATCAATCAATTGATTAGTTAGTCTTTGATTTAGTTAATTTGACATGGTGCAAAAAAAACAAAACAAAACTACAAAGCGATATATTCAATAAGCGTAGGTGGTGAATATCAGAAAAAAATTTGATCGATTCTCATTCATTTACATTAACGAAGAACGACAGACTAAGACAGCCAGACAGCCATATATTATTATGATTAGTATTCAAGTTATATCATCATCATCATCATCATTATTTTCTCTTGATTAAACACTTATCATCATCATCTTATCATCTTATCATTCAAATTTATTCCAGCCGTTTTTGTCCAACAACAACAACAACAACAACTATAGTGAAATAAGAGAATTGAACCTAGATAAAGAAATGAAAAGAAAGAAAGAAAGAATGAAAAAATCAATTTTGAAAATCTCTTCACATGATTCATCACACTCACTCACTCACTATATCTTCTGGATTCCAGATTCTTTTCTCCATTATTTATTGTTGTTGAACCGAAAAAAGAAAAAAAAAATTCGGAATAAAATTTTTTTTTTCTCGTAAAGATCAACATCTTTATTTTTATCTTTTATTCTCTAGAAATCATCATCATCATCATCATTGCCTATGAATGATTCTTTTCAATCATCGGAGAAGAAGAAAAAAAAAAGAAAATTTGTTTTTCCAAAGATCAAAACAAATATATACACAATGTTTGTGTAGAGAAAAAATCATTCATTCATTCACACTAAACACAAACACACTCGGAGAAATTGATGGCCAAAAATAAAGAAATTCCATTTCAAATTTCATTTTTCTTTTTTCGATTATCATTATTGTTTGATCGATCCATTATGGAAAAGAAAAGAATGGAAAAATTGAAGAAAATTTCGTTAGCCATCGAACAACAAATATAATGAAATAAAATAACCACACATACACAATCAATCAATGATGATAAATTGATGATAATCATACATTATTATCATCATCATTGTTGTTGTTGTTGTTGTTGTATGCTTGATGATGATAGAAAATTGATAAAAACATATTGAACTTACATAATATTATTATATAATGGTTTGTTTGTTTGTTTGTTTCTCTTCGCTTTATTATCATTATTATTATTATTCGACTATAGGCAATATTCCATTGAAAATAATAATAATAATAATAATTTTTCTTTCTGATATAAAAATCAAAAATTGAATTCGCCATTGTATTCACTATCATCATGTTTTCTCCATAGTTTTTTTTGTTTGTTTGTTTGATTATCGTATCACGAACAGAACAAATCAAATCCAAAAGAAGAAGAAGAAAAATCCTCAGAAAATTCTGGAGAAAAATAAACCGCATAAACGATTTTTTTTTGGAACAATGAATGAATGGTTAGATAGAAAGAAAAACGCTTATTTGATCAATTTATCTCTTCCTCTCTCACTCTATCGCTCTATAAAGTCATTATAAATATAATGGCAAATAGGGATATTGAATGATATTATTCGGGTTTTGACGAAACAAAAAATTCAATCATATATGATGATTTTCATTGAAAGAATATCGTCGATCAATACAGCCAAACAACAACAACAACAAAAATTCTATACTCGATTAACAAAGTAAATCAGTCAGTCAGTCAGTCAGTCATTCAGTTAGTAATTCATTCAACCAAACAATCATCATCTATATCTATGTATATCATCAAATGTGTAATATAATATTGCATTTCAACACTTGAACATAGGCTATATATTTTTGTTCATTTTCATTAATATTGTTAATGTTAATGTGTATAAGGCCAATCGATGGCTAAAATATTTTTTCTTTTCTTTTCTTTTCACTCTTGATGATTGGTAATCGATATGATGATGATCGACATCAAGGGAGCCGAAAATAAATAAGTTTTTCTTTCTTTCTTTCTCTTATCAGGGTTCTTTATTATTAATCGGATTGATGGCTAGGGTTGTTTGTTTGTTTTTTTCAATGTCTTTTGCGAGAAAAATTGATATTTGTTATTTTTTCGGGGTTTAGACCAGTTTCATATCATCATTTTTTTATCGCTTATTGTTTAAATGAGGAAACAAAAAACTTTAAAATCAATTTGGCCTATCAAACAACAACAACAAAAAAGTTTATCATTTTTTTTTGAAACAGCTAAAAAGGAAACAAAAATTTTTTTAACAACTTTCTCAAGTTTTATATAACATCCACACTTATGAAACACACACACACATATGCCGAACACATCATCAACAAAAGAGAAATGATAGGAAAAACAAACTAAACTAAAACTCAAATTTTCATTTCAAATATCAATTTTTTTTTGTTATGGTTATTATTAATAATGATAATGATAATTAATGAAAGCAGACAGCAGAATTTTTTGTTTTTTTTCCCAAATAAAACGCTAAACTAATAATAATAATAAAAAAAATATGAGGACAATCGAAACACACATGTGTTTGTGTGAAATTGGTCGCAAAAATGAAAAATAATTTCATTCCATTTTTTTTTGTTTGAAGCTCGAAAAAGTTATCCATTAGTGTGTTTTGTAAAAGGAAAAACTATTAATTATTTTTTTTTTCGTTTTGCAATATATATGATTCTCTTTTAAACAGTTTTTATGGCTGCTTCTGTGAATAAAAATTCATTGAAATTTAGCACTTTTCGGGTATAATTTCTTTTCAACTTTTCTGAAGAATTAGAATGATAAAAAAAAGGGTAATCAATTTTGAATAGCTAAATTATTAATATTCCTGTGAACAAAAAGACAAAACAACTAACAAAAAGTGTGTGTGTGGGTGTGTTGATGGAGGTGAAGGTGTTTATGATGATTAATTAACTGATTCTAAACGAGACTTTTTTCAAGTGAAAAAATGAATTAAAAAGATTTTTAAATTTTAATAATGATATCCTTGGCTGAATGAATGAATGTGTTTCATGAACAAAAAAGAAATGATAACAAAAATTCATCTTACCGAATTTGTATCCGATTGAATAATAATAGAATATTCTTGAAATGATGATTCTTGTAGAAACACTTTATTTAAATTCTGTTGTTGATTTTGGTTATTATTATTATTATTATTATTGGTTGTTGTTATTGAGGCACTTTTTTCCATTCTACATTCATTATCATGATGGTGATTGATTTCAAATTTTTCGATTGATAAATTTTTTACATTTTCAATCGATTTATTATCATTATCATTGTCATCATCATCATCATCATCGTCGTCGTCGTCGTCATCATCATCATCATCATCATCAATAACATCGTCGTTACATTGTTGTTGATAATTATCATTATCATTTGATAATGATTCACGATGATAAGTGGCTGGTACATTACTTGTTATATCGACACATGCTTCACTACTACTGATTCTTGAATGATCATCACTTGCCGATTCAATTTCTATACGAGTTTCATTTAGTATTTTTCTTGTTGAAAATCTTAATTTTCTATTATTTTTATTATTTGATTTATTAACGGATCGATGATGATGATGATGATCATTATCATCATTATTATCATTATTATGACCATATCGATTTGAATTGAAACAACAACGTAAATAACGTTGTGTATTTGTCATATAAGATGATGTTTTTGGTGATGTTGAACTTGAACTATCTTCATATGATGATACAATTTTTGTTACATTATTATCATGTTGTTGTCGATTTTTTAATTTATTTTTTGTTGATGATGGTGTTGTTGTTAATGGTTGTTGACTTGAATTACCTAAATTAACAATTGCACTTGCTTTAGCACGATCTTTTAATCGTCTTCTTGTTGCTTGAAATATTTTAAAATAAACAACAGTCATTATAAATAATGGTATATAAAATGAACCCATTGATGAATAAATTATATAACTTTTTTCTTCCGATAATTTACATGGTGTTTCTTCATTAAATTCATCCGGCCAATCATTCCAACCGATTAATGGTGGTATTGATATTATTGCCGATAATATCCAAACAATACCAATCGATGTACAAACACGTCTCATTGTACGTTTTTGTGCATAATTTATTGGATCGTGTATTGCCTGATAACGATCCTAAAGAAAGATCAAAGAGAGAAAACAAAAATCAATATACATTTTCATATATAAATAACTAACAATAATATCTATGTATTAATCTTTATTCATTCATTTTTATACACTATAAAGATAAATCTATGTTTAATAATGTTTACGATATATAGAGAAATATGAGAAAATCCAATGATTCTTCTTCATTTTTTTCATTCATTCATTCATTCATTGACCATGTATATGATTATTATCATCATCATTTTTTTCATCGTTGTTATTGTTTGAGGGGAGGGAAAACGAACAAATTCCGAAATTCCCAAACAAAAATCAGAAAGATAGAAAATATAGACATTTTCTACAATGTCTTTGTTGTTGTTGTTGTTTGATTACAATATTATTCGAGAAGAAAAAAGAAATTCCATTATAATCATGGTCATCATCATCATCATCATCAAATTGATAATAGAAAAGGACAAATTCTTTTATAAATAAAAAATAACCAAACAAAATATACAGAATTTTATAAATTGATAATAATCATACACACGACATACAAGATGATATGAGAAAAAGAATATAAAAAAAAAGTTTCATTCAAATTCTGTCATTCAATTCAATGTATGAATATATTGTACACATGTGATAATTTATTCTACATTTCATTTTATTTGTAACGATCATCATCATTGGCCATCATTTTCTATAATCAACAACAACGAAAGAAAAAAAAAACGAAGAATAAATCTCGGACCATATTATTTATGTGTATATGTTTGGTTGCATTCACTATCACTTCCTTTCCACTATCCATTGTCATTATCATTATCGTTATTATTATATTCAGGTCAACAAAAAAAATCTATTTGTTGTTGATAATGATGGTGATGATTGGTATTGGTGGTAGGCATGCATGCATGCATGTTTGACATTCATTTATTTTCAACAACAACAACAACTAACAAAAAATGATTCAACACAATTTACAATTCATTTTCATAAAGGGCTATGAATAAATATGAGGCAAACATGAAACATAACAAAAAACAAAAACAAAAAAGAATTGCTGTTGTTGTTGTTTTGCTTGTATCTCTTGTGCCCCCTAACATTAATGGATCACAATTCATAGATTCATTGATTATAATAATCATTATTTATTATTTTTTGGTTCATTATTGTTGTTGTTGTTGCTCTGTTGTTGACAAACAGGTATACACACATATATAGCAAGGTTTAGGTTTGGCTCTTTTATTTGTTGTTGTTGTTGTTGTTGGTTCTTTTTTTGAACAAATTAAAAACATATCATGCATATTCATAATCAATTTTCGTTTTTATTCAGATCATCATCATCATCATCATTGAAAATGGCATTGAAAAAATCAATGAATATTCTACACATATAAAAAGCAAAACAAAACAAAACAAACAACACAAAAAAAAACACCGTCGTGTTTTTGGAGCTAATCAAGAGAAACAAACAGAAAGAACATACATACATTTTCAATGAAAATTGAATGAATCGTTAATGTTCAATGAATATATTTTTTGTTGTGAATATATTCATTAAATAACGATTCAAAATAATAATAATAATAATAATTTTCTAGCATTGATAATGATGATGACAAAATGTACACTCACTAATAATAATTACAAAAAAAAACTCTATTCATTTTTTTTGGAAATTTAATCTTTAACCCCCTATCTATTTAGCCTACACATCCAAATGAAATATAAATTTTTTTTTCAATAGAAAGAATTGAAAAAAAAATTAATGAGCATTCTATATGAATGTTTTCCATTTCTAAAGAACCATTTTTTTTATAAAAAAAAAAAAGATTTCCTAGTTTTCCTCTGAATTCATTCTATATCATTATTATTAATAGATAAATATTACAATAACAATAATAATATTTTGCTTTTTACTTTCAAAGAAAAAAAGAGAAAGAAAATTAAAAGTAAAAAGTTTTTTTTTACCCAAAATATTCTCTGTTTTTTTTGAGGCTATTATATAATAGTTTTGTACAACAACAACAACAAAACAAGACCAAACTTTGGAATAAAAAATGAAAATGAAAACAAACAAGCAAACAAATTTTTTTTACAAAGAAAGTTCAAATGTAAATATAATATTATGATGATTTATTTTCAAGGGAAGTTTTTATTTTTGTTTTTCAAGTTTTGCTTTGAATCAAAATTGGTAATCATTTTTTGGTTCAGGGGATAAAATTCTACAACAAAAACCAGAAAATATTATTAAAAGAAATGATGATTAAATAATTGAATTTTGTTTTTCTTGGTTCGAATCGAGAATCCAATTTCTTTTTTTACCATATGGAATTATTGTCGAAAAGAATTTCGTTGGTGAAAAAAAAGAGCAAGTAAAAAAACAACAACAACCACAAAAGATGATATAAATGTTTTTTGTTTTGTTAACAATCATTTTGGATATTTCAAAAACAACAACAATAACTTTTTCAAACGAAAAAACCGAAAGATTTGATGATTCTTGAACCAAATATATGTGAGTGTGTGTGTTGTTTATTGTTGTTGAACATCAACGTTTTGAGGCCGACAATAATAATAAAAAAACATTGAATTTCAAGCAGGAAAAAAAGTCATTATTTACATAACATGTTTCGATTCAATTTCTTCGATTTTTTTTCCATTGTTTGAATTACTATTTTGTTTAAGATGTTTTTTTTTGGTTTCACAATGTGTATGGTACGTAGGCGTACCATTCTACAATCACAAATCATATTGAATCATGTTTTTTTTTAAAAAAAACAATCATCATTTTCGACAATAAAGATGATATAATTGAAAACATACAATATGTTTTTGTTTTTGTTTTGTTTTTCTCAATGTTGAATGTTCAATTTACATAGAGAAAAATAAACAAATTTCTTTCCCTAAAAAAATATTAAATTGAAATGTAAAATCAATGTAAATCATTAGAATAAAAATGTGATCAATAAACAAGGATTCTGTTATTCTGTTATTCATAATCATCATCATCATCATTTATTCATTCATTCATTCTGGCCAAAATTTAGAATATAAAGAATTGGCCAAAATTATAATATACAGAATAATAAATCGTATTTTTTTTTGTGTGTGTGTGATGATAATGATGATAGCACGAACACAAACACATCATACATAATAAAAATACAAAATTGATAATGATGATGATTGTTTGTAACATGGAATATACAACAACAACAACAACAACAACAAAAAAGTTTAGTTTAGTTAGTTAGTTTAGCTGGATGGTTAGTTTTTCGTTTCATCTTTATATCACAAAAACAACAACAACAACAAAATAAACAAATAACTAAAGCCAAAATGATATTATTCATTAATGAAAGAATTGAAAACAAAAACAAAAGAAAAAAATACTAACGACTAATCTTTGTTGGTTTACTGTTATTTTTTGTTTGTTTGTTTGTTTGTTTGGTTTTGGGTCATTCGATAAATGGAATGAAAGGAGATGTAGAAACATTATCTATTTGGAAATGATTATCAACAAAAGAATTATCATTATTATTTTCGGTTATTTCTTTATTATGACTCGAGAATTTCTCGAGAATTTCATCATCATCATCATCATTATTATTTTGATTAATAATAAAACAAAACAAAACAAAATAATCCCAAATCATCAATATGAATGAAATTGGAAACAAAAAAAAAAATTTCTCATGAATTTCAATTGGAAATTTTTTTTTCAAAATTTTAAAATTACAAATTTCAATCATATCCTAAGGATACATTGATTGAGAGGAGAAGGAAGAAGAAGAAGATTTTGTCGTCATCGTCGTTATTGCTAAAGATAATTATTCTGGTAATCAAGAATGTATTGGAAGAGATAGATATAGAAGAGAAAGAGATGGTTACCAGTTAGTTGGAGAGAAGAAAAAATTTAAAATTCCAATGAATTTTAAATTTTCATCTGGTTTTTTTGTTGTTGAAATTTCAAAATGGAAAATCTCTCTCATTTCAAATTCAACTTGAATTTGGTTGGTATTTTTTTTGTTATTTCCATTTATTATTTTCAATCAGAATTCTCTTATTTTCTGTTTCATTTTTGTTTGAAAAATGATAAATTCTTCGATAAATCTTGAAAAAATATGAAAAAAAATGAAAAAAAGCTTGAATTTCATCATATGTGATCACACAACCATATGTATACAATTCTTTTCGACAAATAAAAAAAACATGTAGATATGTCATTAGATACAAACAAATTCAAGTAAGTAAATCTAAAGTATAGAAAATTTTTGGCCAAAAAAAACCAAATCAATGAAATCAAGTATATTGTATATGAGATTGAATTGAGATTTTCTCGTTTAATTTAAGTTTTGATGAATCAAAATTCAGCAAGAAAAAACAAACATTGGACTTACCAGAGCGATGGCACACAAATTGAGTATCTAAAGTGGGTGAAAAGAGGAAAAAATAGAGAAAAAAAATTAGAAAAATCAGTTTTTCTTGAGAAAATGATCGATAGTGAAACAAGAAAAAAAAATTTGATGAATGAATTTCTGGTCTGGATCAAAATTTGAATTTCATTTTTAAAAAAAAAGTTGAAAGTTGTTGTTGTTGTTGTTGTTGTTTTTGTTGAATTAAAAGATTCTGACCACAAGAATGTGTATTTGACAGATATATTTTGTTTGGTTTTTGACAAAACCAAACAAAATTATTTTGGTCATCACATTGTCCTTCGTTTTTTTTTTTGGTATAGTCTATTACTATAGCTAACTGAATGATGTGTGTATTGAATTTTCAATTGGTCTTTCTCTCTATAAAGAGCAAAGAAGAAAATTTAATTTAATTTAATTTAATTTTAACAAAAAAATAAAAAATAAAATTTTCTTTCAACCAACCAATCGATAATGCTAAACATTGTGTATATGGAAAAAAAGATCAAGAGAAAAAGTAAAATGCCTTGAATCAATTGCGACCAGAAATAAAATGAACAAAAAAAAAAGTTTTGCAATCAACCAAACCAAAAAACATACACACAAGAGTAATACCAATGACAATATTTGGGTCTGTGTGTGTGTGTGTGTGTTTTTTCCCAATAGATAATGGTATTTTTGAGGGTTTTTTTTTATTTTGGCCTGCGAAAACAAAACAAAACAAATGAATTTTCTTCACCGAATTTCTTAAAAAAAATTCTATTTGATTGAAAAGGTATTTTGTTGTTGTTTTGTTTTTTTCCTTTGATCCAGCAAATTATTGATTGCAAAATAAATAAGTAAAATATCTAAATGGGTTTTCATCATCATCAACATTATAAATGCTTCTTTCAAACATAATTTTTTCAATTCTTTATTCATGGTCTGATTGAGAATGAAAGAGGCTTTTTATTTTTCTCAACGTAAATATTTACCAACCAAGAAAGAAAAAAAATCAATTTAAAAAAAAACTGACTTGGCATCCAAATAATTTGTTTTCAATTTTTTTATTTCGCTTGTTCTTCCCGAATCAAATATAGAGATAGATGTCAAGAATTTTGGTTCAATATCTTGATTTGTGGAGTGTTTGAATCAAACAAACAAACAAACAGAAAACAGAAGCAAACATATAATTTAAAAAGCTAATTTTATTGTTGATTTATTTGTTTTTTTGCTTGTTTGTTTGTTTGTTTGCTTGTTCACAAATCATCGAATCATTGCAAACAACTTTAATTGAATTAATTTCATTTCAATACAAACAGAGAGATTTCTGGTTATTATCATCATTCGCATCATATTTTTTTTTCTTCTAAATGTATGGGTGGATGTGTGTGTGGGTGTGTTTCATATCAAAATTTAATTAAAATTACGTTTATCATCATCATCATCATCATTTTAATACGAGATTGATATACTTTGGAATTTAATAAAATTGTTTCGAAACAAAAAAAAAATCGAAATAGAAAATCTCTTTATGAATAAAACAAAATCATTCATTCATTCATCCATAATTCAATTCAATTTAAATTCATTCATTCATTTAATTCAATCAAGATTTCTTTTAGGTTTTCAGGAAAAAAATTATGGAAACTTTTTCTTTGAAAAAGAAAAGAAAAAGAAAAGAAAAGATATTTTTTTTTGCCCATTCCAAAAAAGAAAAAAAAACACTATTCATATGTGTGTCCAATGTGTTTTCACACTTTATCTATCTCTCTCTTTCTCTAAGCATCCATTTCATATAGAATAATAATCAATTATTCAATTCAAAAAATTTTTGTATTTCTCAGGCTTATCAATTCTATTATATCATACATGTCGACACATACAGAGATAAATGTGGGGGGGAAAACTAAAGATTTCTTTCTTTCTTTTTCTATTTATTCAATAAATACCTACTTACCTTTCTACCGAAATACTATATTATATTTTCTCGGATTATACTTGTGGTTTGGGCAAACTTGGGCAAACAAAAAAAAAAACTTTGAATAAATTTTTTGATTGGCTGCCTGATGCCGAATCGTGCTTGTTTAAAAAATATTCTTTCTGGAACGAAGCGAAAAAAAATTCTACACACGATTTTCACACACTCACACACACACACACCGAGCGAAAAAAAAAAGAAAACTTTTCAAAAAACTCTCACCACCAAACCAACCAAACCAAACAAACAAACACTCAACACTATTTTTTTTTCTGAATTTAAAATTTTGCTTCGTTTTTTTTGCTATTTCCGTTTGTCAAACGGTGCAAAAAAAAAACGAGAAATTGATGCAGAAGAAGAATTTTATATTCAAAAAAAAAAATTTATATATTTTTTGGTCCATTCAAACAACAACAACAACAGTTTCAAATTGTATTTAATATTGTGTGTGCGAAAGAGATAAATATTGACATTTTTTCCTGCAAAAACGAAAAATTCATTGAAATAAATTTTCATCAAAAAGAAAAACTGGAAGAAAAATATTGGCAAATCCAGCGATAAAATTGAAAATGATAATTGAATTTTTTTTAATAATAATCCAAAAGATCAATTAGATTATAAAAGTAAAATTAATTGCTTGTATTGTTAGTAATGAAAAAAAGACATGTAGTAATGATAATAATAATAAAAAGAAGGAAATTTTTGTTTTGTTTTGGTTTTTTTTTCATTCTTTCTTTTTACAAAATTTAACTTACCGATGCTGTACAACATAGACTAGAGATTGAAACATGATTTGTTCCAAAACAAACATGATTTGTTCCAAAAAAAAAATGTTCATGGATGTTGAAAACATAAAATGAATTACAAATTTAATAAATTTTGTTATTTTTTTTTTTTTGGTCGGTTGTTAACATCAAATGATGATGAAAATTACGATTTTGATTTTTCATTTTTATTATTAGTTTTTTTGAAACAAAATGAGATAAAAAAACAACATCAAAAATTGATTTTGTTCAGGTTTTCAGTTGGTTAATTCGATTTTCAGTTGATATTACACACATCATTTTCATTACACACAAAGATGGATTTTGTTTGTTTAGGTTTTAATTATTAAATGAAGATGATGATTATAATCAATGATTTGTTGATTTGTTGCCCAAAAAGACATTCATTTTTTCAATCAAATCAATCATCAGAAGTATCATATCATAACATTCGAACACAAATAATCAATTCGAATGTTTAATCATTCATAAATGTGATGTTATAACACACATTCACAAATAACATGATGATGTTGAGGATGTTTTTGGTTCGAAATTATAAATAAATGTTTTTGTTGTTGTTGTTGTTGACATTATCCATGAAACAAGCAAAGACATTAATAATTATCACACACAAACATAAACAAACAAACAAACAATCCATTCATTTACACACACACACACACACACACACAGAATTTTGTATAATTTTGTTGTTGTTGCGACAAAGAAAAAGATACGACAAAATGTTTTAATAGTTTTGTTTTTAGATGATGAGATTTTTCATTTATTTATTTATAATGTTGCCAATAAATTGATGTTTGAAGAGAAAGAGAAATACAGAGCATCCGAAAAACAACCAAAGAAAAAAGATTAATATCAACGACAACAATCCAATGATGATATTACAAGTTAACAAAATGACAAAACATTGGTTTTTTTTTGGTTTTTGTTTTTGTTTTTGGTTGTCAATTGTCGATGTTTGTTAATGGTTTTTTCCCGTTGTTGTTGGTGGCGAAGATATAGAAGAAGGAAGGAAAGAAAGAAAGAAAGAAAAGAAAATGATAACATTAAGTAAATAAAATGAAAATAAATGTATGAATAGTAGTTATTTATAATTAGTAAAAACAAAACAAAACAAGAAAAAAAACAGCCATCCAAACCGACAAATCACATAAACACCGACACAAACCAAATGTGTCGAAATAGTTGTTATTATTATTATTCTTTTCGAATAATATTCTTTTTCAAGAAAGAAAGAAAGAAAGGAAAAAAACAAAACGGTAAATATATTTTTTGTTGTTTTGTTTACTTACACATCGCTTGTTAACCACATTTCACATAAATGTAAACCAAATATCCAACGATCTAATTGATTATAGGCAAGATTGAATGGCATTACTAATACGGCAACAGCAATATCAGCAACAGCTAATGATACCATAAACATATTTTGTACATTATGTAATGGACGATAATTAAATATTGCATAAATAACCATTAAATTTCCAACAATTGTAAATATTGTTATTATTGATAATATTATTGTTATTGTAATATTTTGATTTTTATTAGATAATGATGTTGTTGTTGTTGAATTTCGAAGACCATCATCAACATTACTATCATCATAACTATAATCTTCAACATCGATATCCAAATCATCATTGTTATTATTATTATCGAGCAATGTATTTCCATCATCATTATCATCATCATCACTATCATCGATATCATCGATACTATCATCAAATATTTTATCATCATCATTATTATAATAATCTAAAGGTAATATTGATGTTTGTGTTACAAACAATGTTGTTTTAGTTGATGATAATAATTGATTTGATTCATTTTTTATTTGTTTATTAGTGCTAAACGGTGGCAATGATGTTGGCAATAATGACGATGATGATAATGATGAAATTGAAAAAGAATTTGTTGTTTGATAATATGGAAGATCAAATTGATTCGATGATAATGAACTAGATTGTTGTTGTTGTTGTTTGGCTGTTACCGAACGTCTTATATGATTATTGATGATACGATTTGAAGACGATGATGGTGATGATAAAAATGGTGCCAATGTTGATGATGACATTAATAATATTGCCAATGTTAATGATGGTAGATATGAATTTGTTGATGAATATATTGTTGGCTGTTGTTGTTGTTGTGATATTGTTGTTGGCATTGTTGATGTTTGAAGAAAATTTTTCGTCGATGACGATGATAATGATGATAATGATGATTTTGACCAAACATTATTATTAATTTCGGTTGTTGTCATCATCGTTTTTGTCGTTGCTGTAATTGGTGAATAATGAAATTGTTGTTGTTGTTGTTGATAATGATGATGATATTGATTATTATTATAATTTGGATGATGTTCACTAATTAATATACCTTGATTCATCATCATCATCATCATCATCATTATCATTATCATCATCCTATTTTATCAATCAATTAATTAATTCAATCATTTTCAATGATCATTTTTTGGAAAGAGAGAGAGAAACGAATTGAAAATTTTCAAAACCTAATCAATTAATTAACTAATTAGGTTAATTGATTGACAAACAAATTAGATAATGATGATTATTATTATGATTATTTTTTTCTTCTTAATTTCATTTCAAAATTAAATCAATAATGTGTGTTTGTTTGTTTTATTTATTTTCACAATCATGATAAACAACATAGAATATATAAAAGAAAAACAAATAAACAAACAAACAAACAAACACATCATTATTGTCGATGATTATTTTCATTCAAAATTTGGTAATTTAGTTGATTAATTTATTTATTTATTTAGATTTCTTCTTTATTTTTGTTTTGTTTTGTTTGATGCAGAGATATTTTTGCCATTATCATCATCGTTTGTTGTTGTCTTTGATCATTTAAAATGATCATGTTTTTAATTGAAATGCATCACGTGAATCACACATCACACAAAATTCTGTTTGGTCGCGAAAGAAAATTCTTGTTTCCAATTTGTTTTGGTTATTTTTTCACCATTTTTTTTCACTTGAAAAAAAAACAAACAAAATCACCACCACCGTCCAATCGAATAGGAAGACAAGACAACGAATGAACGAAAAAAAATCTCTGTTTTTATGACGATATGAAAAATAAACCCAAAACAAGAAGTTTCAGAAAAGATGTCTGTTCCGAAAAAAAAACAAAATTTTTTCCATCATCATTTTTGTTTGTTTGGTTGACTCTGGTTTTATCTGGTTGAATGAAAATTCCTTTCATTGAAATTCTCTGGGTTCCAATATACCCAATCTTCTTTCTTTTTTTTGGTTGCCTCTATTTTTTTTGGTGTTTGCTATATGCGTACCAACTAACAGAAAAAAAAGTGCCAGAAAAATGCGTAATGGAATTTTT
Organism: Dermatophagoides pteronyssinus; assembly: GCF_001901225.1. Classification (NCBI taxonomy): domain Eukaryota; kingdom Metazoa; phylum Arthropoda; class Arachnida; order Sarcoptiformes; family Pyroglyphidae; genus Dermatophagoides; species Dermatophagoides pteronyssinus. The sequence continues at coordinate 500,641 of NW_020873514.1, read as the reverse complement.
TTCTTTTCTCCGGTGTTTTGGGTATCGGATTCGGGTCTTACACTTTTCTTTTGTCTGGTGTTTTGATTTGATTTTTTTTTTGTTGGTGGTGGTGGTAGTGTTTGTTTTGTGAATGATTTAGCTTCATAAAAAGTGGGGAACTTGATTTTAATTGAAAAAAAATGAAATCTTTAAATCATTTTTTTGGAGGGGGAGGGTGTAAGCAAAACAAACTTCAAAGGTGTGTTTTTGTTTGTTTTCGGTAACGCCGGGGTAGAAATAGAATCGAACAGAACAGAATCGAGAAGAAAAAAAATCAATCAATTATGCTGAAATGACAAATTTTTATTCTTTTTTTTTGTTGTTCCTGTTTTTTTTTCAAATGAAAATTATTTTCAATTATCATCATCATTTTGGTGTGTTAAATCAAATTAAATCAATAATGATAATAATAACAACCACGACGACGATGATGATGATGTAGGACAATATGTTGGTTGGTTGGTTGTTTGACATTTTCTTTTTTTTCTTTCTTTCTTCGTTTTTAATCATGGTTCATTCATGTTTTCAATTGATGATGATAATGATGATGATGATGGTAAAAATTGAATGGGTCATCATTAATTTTGTTTTGTTTTCATTATCAAATCGATGATTAATGTTTTTTCATTTTTGTTTTTGTTTTTAGTTTGTCAAGTTCAACCTGGTTCAAATATATTTCGGTTTTTGGAAAAGCGTATAAAATGGAAAATTTTCTACCAAACTAAATTTCAATTGGTTTTTATTTTCAATTTTTTTTTGTTTTGACAATTTTTGCATCAATTTTCAATCTTTTTCAACCAAAAAAATGTTTCGTTTATCTTTGTTGTTGATTTTATCATCATCAATGATGATGGTCGATTGTCGATCAATATTCAGTGAACAACAAGAAGAATTTTTATCTGAAATATTTCCACCCGAAACAATTAATGTTCAACAATTAGCCGAAATGGCAATGAATCCTGATGCAATAACTAATCATTCAATGTTATTGAATTTATTTACACAGGCAAATAATATTGTTAATCAAACCGGTGCTGATAGTGTTTTATTGGAAATTGATGATTTATCCAAAAATTCATCATCATCATCATCAAATAACAACAGTGTTAAAATATTGGCCGTTACCAATCCAAATGTACCAAGTCATGAAGATTTAATGAAAAAATTCAGATTATATTTTGTTAATTATACTGAAGAAGAATCATCGATTCCATTCCCAACCAGTGATGAATCAAAAATCATAAATCCATTATCATCATCATCATCATCATCGATTCTTAAATATAGTCGACCAACTTATTGGCAAATATTTGTTGATTTTTTACGTAATCAAGCTAATGCTGTAATCAGTGCTGCAATGATACCGATTAATGTTAGTGCTGAAGCCATTCTAAAATCAACACAAACACATGCTGAATATGTTATGTCTGGTTCATCATTAGGTTCAGTAATATCAGCACCGGTTATATTGAAATCAATATCAATACCAAATATTTTATCACAAAAAATTACCGATATTGCATCAAATCAGGTAAATAATTTAGAATTATTTAATGAACAAGCAAAATCAATGGCCGATATTGGTATACAATCATTTACATCTGGTTTAAATAATGGTACACAAATTGTATCAAATGTAACCGATCATTATGTTATACGTCCTATTGGTGCATTTACCGGTTTCAATTTAAATCTTACTGGTCATCATATGACAAATATTGGCAAATCATTTTCAAATACTGGTTTAAATTTACATCTATTCGGTCAACGTGTTGGAACAAATGCAATTCATTTAGTTAGTGCTGGTGCAACTGCTATTGCTTGGGGAATGGATGATACTGTTAAATTATAAATTATTTTTTTTTTCTCACTTTACTTAATTCATTTAATTAATTATCGACCTTTGTTATTTGAAATTGATTTGATTTTTGACTCAAAAAAATAAATATTTGTTGGATTTTTTTTAAAGAAAGAAAATTTACTTTATTTTTTTTTCAATATGAAATGAATTTTTGTGAATTTTTTGCTATCAAATCATATGTTAATTGATAATAATAATACAATTGTCGTTGTTTTAACATTAAATCATAATAAATTTGTCGAATACCAATATCAAAATGCGTTTGATAATCAATCAAATGTGGATTACGTTGCATTTTAATAATCATACGAAATCTTTGCATTAGAATTTGATGATAATTTGATGATTCTATTTGTTTTCACAGGGAAATTTATGATTAGAAATCAATGAAAATTTCAAATTTCCAAAAAAAAACTTACCCCGTATAGATTCAGCAAATTCATCAACACAGGTCAAACAATAATCTTTTGTTTCAATATCAATATTTTGTTGTGAATTTGGTTGTGAACTTGATAACCGGTTATTATTATTAGCAAATTGTGATGGACGACAAAGTTGAATCGAACGTATAAATGATTTTGACCAATCCAAATAAAAATCTTCATATTTTTCTAATTGTTTCAATAAAATCATTAAATCTTGATCTGAATCAATATAACCATTATATGTTAAAAATAATGGTATCTGATGATAATTATAATTACAACAACAATGTTGTTGTTGTTGTTGTTTAGATTTTTGATTAAGCAAAAACATTTTTGACATGTTTGTTGCCTTCATTATGGTTGCATTGATGGTGGTGGTGGTAGTGATTTTTGTTGAATTTTTTTGTTTATCCATATGATCTTTATTCAAAGATTGATTACAGTTTTTTGTTGTTGTTTGGCTACCACCACCGTTGTTGCTATCATCAATATAATTAAAATCATCAATCATCGTTTGTAATTCTTTTATTTGTTGTGGAAATTGTTCAAATAATATTCTAAATGGTTGTAAAATAAATTGTAAACGTAATTGTGATATTTTTTGTGAACCACATACGTTTAAACGAAAATTATACAATCGATTACCAACGACTGATTTTGCAGATTTTGCTGAACGGATAATTTTTTTATTCATTGTTTTTTGATGGCCATCATTATCTTCATCGTTTGTTCGAGTCATTTTTTTTCTTGTTTCACTTGTCGTAAGTTAAATTATTTTGTTTTAACGGGATAAAATTATTGATTTATATTCTGGAATTTATAGGGAAAAAAAACAACAAAAATTAGAAAATTGAATTTTTGTAAATAAAAATTATAAAAAAAATTTTCGCACCTAGTAACGACATCTAGTGATGATAGTTTTTAACAATTTGATTTAATGGATCGTATTGAACGGCGGGAAAAACAAAAATATTTGAAAAAAGAAGAAAAGAAGGTTATTGTTCGATCAATCAATCAATCAATCGATCGATTACATAAACAGCCGAAAAAATACATTCATTTGGATGCTTATCTCTTTCTCTCTCTCTTATTTTGTTGTTTTTCTCTATGAGAAAATAAACAAATTTTTTTGTTTACTTAATTCGCGACCAAAAACAGTTTGGAAAAAAGTATTTATCTCGAAACACACACACGACAAAAGAAAAACGTACGATCGTAATCAATCTCTGCAGCTTGTAATCGACGAAGTTTACCTTGAATTCTCCTTTCGTTTAGAAATTCATTCGTAATTCGGCGATGATTTGTTATCAATCAACAACAACAACAAATTATTGCCATTTTGCTTCATTATGAATCAAAAGCAACAACAGCAAAAAAAAATCACCTTCAAAAAAACCAAATGATTCTGCTGAATCATGTTCAGGTTGCCTCCTTCCTTCTTCATCATCATCATCATATGAAATGAAATGACGATGATAATAAGCTTTTTTCCTTCTTCAAATGTTTCTTTCTAAATTGTTGTATAATAATGTATTGAACTTGAAAAACTATGAAATATCCCCATTTCTATTTCACTATTTCAATGACAACAACAAATCGCAATCAACCATAGTAACAAACAAACAAAATATGTTCGGTAATTAAAAATCAATCAAGAAAGAAACATTTTCTTTCGATTTTTTCATTCCGCATCGCAATCGATTCAATCAGAAAAAAATATTCCTATGAAAATTTTCCAATGTTTATCATTTTGTAACGAGTGTTTGTTTTTTTGGGTTTCAAAACATCATCAACAATAAGACATCAACAAGTGGTAAGCGATTTGTTTTTCTTACAGATTTTTCTCGTTTTCTCCATTGATTGATTGATTGATTGATTGATCGATGGATAAACCAAAATGGATAAAATCCATTTTCTCTCTGCTGCTAAGATAAGAATTTCTTTATCTTTTTCTTCTTTTCTCTGGTTACACACAATTATCACTTATTAATAAATCAATCAATCAATCCAAAAAACACAGCACACTTTTGGATGACAATTTTTTTAGTTTACCACACACAAATAATAATAAACTTTGATTCATTCATTCAGTTTTTTTTGCGTGTGTTCAAAATCCAAAAAAAAAACATGTGATAAGATGTATCCATCCATCCATCCATCCGTTTTTTTTCAAATCAAATCAATGATGTATGTATGTACATAAGACTTCTTTTTTTTCTTTGTAATCTTCAAGTGTGCTTGTGTTTGATTGATTGATTGATTGATTAATCACTTGAATTGGATGTTTGTGTGTGTGTGTGTGGATAGATTCACGCAAGCATACACACGTATTTCTGTGTGTGTATATTGAGACAGAGAGAGAAAATCTAAATAAATAAATAAATCTAGCTGTTTTTTTTCTGTTTCCACACATATAAATACAACACATTGGATATTTCATTTCGATTGATACTTTTTTCCTTTCAAAAAAAAAAATTATTATTTCATTCTGCATTTGTGTTTCTCTCTTTATTTTGTGCTGTCGTTTTTCCTTAAAACAAATTAATTTCCGATCGGGTAAGTGTCTATTTAATTTTTTTTGTTTCTTTGTTGAAATTGTTGTTTATTTGAATCATTTTGATTTGATTTGTAACTTTGTTCCAATCGGAAACACACAAAAAACACACACAACCTTCAAAGGTCAATCTCATTTTGTTTTTTTCGATTGGAAAAGTTTTTTTTACGAAAAATTTTCCATATTTTTTTTTTTGTTTCAAAATGGAAAATTTTTCGTTGATAAAATGCAAAAAAATGATGTGATAGTCAATGTGTGTTTATAAACTAAACTACTGCTATGTTTTTTTTAACTACCAAATTTGGTGGTTAATATACAAACAAATCAATCCAGAAGAAAAAAAAATTGATTTTCTGTTTTCTGATTTATCAGGTTAGACGGCGGTTAGATTGATCGATCGATCGATCGATCAATCAATCAATCAATCAAATCTTTCATTAAATGATTTGATAAATATGCTAATCACACACACAAACAAACATCAAAATCCATTATTATTATTGTCTAATCATGATAAAGAAGTGAAGATAGAAAGATAGTAAAAAAAGGAAATGACGTTTTGTTTTTCCAATCAATCAATAGTTTATCAATTTTTCTATACTAAAAATAATCCAATCAATCAATCGATCGATCGATCGAATAGTGTTCAATCCTCATTATCATTATCATCATCATCATTTTTCGTTTGTTTTTAGCATCCGTTTGAAAAGAAAGGGTAAGCATCTTATGATTAGGATGATGTACGATGTACGAAAAACGTATCAAACATTCATTCAATAATAATACGGTAGTAGTGGTATATATCGGGTGTTTGGTTGGGATGAAACAAAAAACAAGAATATTCCTTTCTTGTTTTTTTTTT
>NW_020873514.1:407207-493974 GCF_001901225.1 Dermatophagoides pteronyssinus | reverse complement strand
ATCATTAAATCTTGATCTGAATCAATATAACCATTATATGTTAAAAATAATGGTATATGATGATAATTATAATTACAACAACAATGTTGTTGTTGTTGTTGTTTAGATTTTTGATTAAGTAAAAACATTTTTGACATGTTTGTTGCCTTCATTATGGTTGCATTGATGGTGGTGGTGGTAGTGATTTTTGTTGAATTTTTTTGTTTATCCATATGATCTTTATTCAAAGATTGATTACAGTTTTTTGTTGTTGTTTGGCTACCACCACCGTTGTTGCTATCATCAATATAATTAAAATCATCAATCATCGTTTGTAATTCTTTTATTTGTTGTGGAAATTGTTCAAATAATATTCTAAATGGTTGTAAAATAAATTGTAAACGTAATTGTGATATTTTTTGTGAACCACATACGTTTAAACGAAAATTATATAATCGATTTCGATCATTACCGATTACTGATTTTGCAGATTTGGCTGAACGGATAATTTTTTTATTCATTGTTTTTGGATGGCCATCATTATCTTCATCGTTTGTTCGAGTCATTTTTTTTTTGGTTTCACTTGTCGTAAGTTAAATTATTTTGTTTTAACGGGAAAAAATTTTTGATTTATATTCTGGAATTTATAGGGAAAAAAACAACAACAAAAATTAGAAAATTGAATTTTTGTAAATAAAAATTATATAAAAATTTTCGCACCTAGTAACGACATCTAGTGATGATAGTTTTTAACAATTTGATTTATGTATCGTAAAAGCGGGAAAAACAAAAATATTTGAAAAAGAAAAAAAGAAGGTTATTGTTCGCGATTAATCAATCAATCGATCGATTGATCGATTACATAAACAGCCGGAAAAAATACATTTATTTGGATGCTTATCTCTTTCTCTTATTTTGTTGTTTTTCTCTATGAAAATAAACAAATTTTTTTTTTGTTTACTTAATTCGCGACCAAAACAGTTTGAAAAAAGTATTTATCTCGAAACACACACACACGACAACATAATCAATCTCTGCAGCTTGTAATCGAATTGTATTTTACCTTGAATTCTCCTTTCGTTTAAAAAATTCATTTGTAATTCGGTGATGATTTGTTATCAATCAACAACAACAACAACAAATTATTGCCATTTTGCTTCATTATGAATCAAAAGCAAAAAATCACCTTCAAAAAAAACCAAATGATTCTGCTGAATCATACTCAGGTTGCCTCCTTCCTTCTTCATCATCATATGAAATCTGGATAATCATCATATGAAATGACGATGATAATAAGCTTTTTTCCTTCTTCAAATGTTTCTTTCNAAAAAAATATTCCTATGAAAATTTTCCAATGTTTATCATTTTGTAACGAGTGTTTGTTTTTTTGGGTTTCAAAACATCATCAACAATAAGACATCAACAAGTGGTAAGCGATTTGTTTTTCTTACAGATTTTTCTCGTTTTCTCCATTGATTGATTGATTGAACGATGATAAACAAAATGGACAAAATCCATTTTCTCTCTACTGCTAAGATAAGAATTTCTTTATCTTTTTCTTCTTTTCTCTGGTTACACACAATTATCACTTATTAATAAATCAATCAATCAATCCAAAAAACACAGCACACTTTTGGATGACAATTTTTTTTAGTTTATCACACCAAAAATAATAATAAACTTTGATTCATTCATTTGCGTGTGTTCAAAATCCAACAAAAAAAAAAACATGTGATAAGATGTATCCATCCATCCGTTTTTTCAAATCAAATCGATGATGTATGTATGTACATAAGACTTTTTTTGTTGTAATCTTCAAGTGTGCTTGTGTTTGATTGATTGATTGATTGATTAATCACTTGAATTGGATGTTTGTGTGTGTGTGTGTGTGGATAGATTCACGCAAGCATACACACGTATTTCTGTTTGAGAGAGAAATCTAAATAAATAAATAAATCTAGCTGTTTTTTGTTTTCTGTTTCCACACACATATAAATACAACACATTGGATATTCCATTTCGATTGATACTTTTTGTTTTTCCTTTTCAAAAAAAAAAAAAAAAATATTATTTCATTTCAGCATTTGTGTTTCTCTCTTTATTTTGTGCTGCCATTTGTTTTTTAAAAAATCAATCAATTTCCGATCGGGTAAGTGTCTATTTAATTTTTTTTTTGTTTCATTGTTGTTGAAATTGTTGTTTGAATCATTTTGATTTGATTTGTAACTTTGTTCCAATCGGAAACATAGAAAAAACACACACAACCTTCAAAGGTCAATCCATCATTTTGTTTTGTTTTTTTTCGATTGGAAAAGTTTTTTTTTTACGAAAAATTTTCCATATTTTTTTTCGAAACAAAAATGGAAAATTTTTTTGTTGATAAAATGCAAAAAAAATGATGTGATAGTCAATGTGTGTTTAAAAACTACGACTGCTATGTTTTTTAACTACCAAATTTGGTGGTTAATACAAATCGAATCAATCCAGAAGAAAAAAAATTGATTTTCTGTTTTCATTTATCAGGTTAGACGGCTGTCGATCGATCGATCGATCAATCAATCAATCAATCAATCAATCAATCAATCAATCTTTCATTAAATGATTTGATAAATATGCTAATCACACACACAAACAAACACCAAAATCCATTATTATTATTGTCTAATCATGATAAAGAACAAAAAGTGAAGATAGAAAAGATAGTAAAAAAAGGAAATGACGTTTTGTTTTTCCAATCAATCAATAGTTTATCAATTTTTCTATACTAAAAATAATCGAATAGTGTTCAATCCTCATTATCATCATCATCATCATCATCATTTTTCGTTTGTTTTTAGCATCCGTTTGAAACAAAAAAGGGTAAGCATCTTATGATTAGGATGATGTACGATGTACGAAAAACGAAAGAAAATTCATTCAATAATAATACGGTAGTATAATACGGTAATACGGTAGTAGTGGCATGTATCGGGTGTTTGGTTGGGATGAAACAAAAAAAACAAGAATATTCTTTTCTTGTTTTTTTTTTTGGTGAAAAGTTCATTGAATTCATATGTGTTGCTATATTGCCTTCGTGCACCTTTTTGTTTGTTTTGTTTTGTTTGTTCTGTTTCTGTGTGTGCATTGGGGGATCCATTGATGATGATTTTTTTTTTGGTTCCATTTCAATCCACATCGTAACAATGAAAAAGTTCATTGAATTATGAGTGGATCATTCATTCATTCATTCATTCATTCATTGAGAATTTCGACAACGACGACGAACGTGAATACAAAATCTACGCATCATTTTTTCGTTTGCTTGGTTGAACGACATAGAATGTTTTTCTTGTTTGAATCAAAAAACACCAAAAAGTGACCAATAAACATACCTTAAACACAGTAATCAGGTTTGTTTGTCGAATCATTCATCATCAATGATTTCGAGATAAAAGTTTTCTAAAAGCAAAGCAATGAAAATGTTTACCTAAAATCATGAGATAAATTTAATCATCATCATCATGATTATGATGACGTTAATTTCATCAAAAAAATTTGAAAAAAAATCGTATGACTAAAATAACTGCAATTTTCAATCAAATAAAAAACATGTGAATATCAATATGGTGATGGAGAAGGAGAAAATGAATATTTTCATATAACTGAATGTAATGAGTGGTGGTGAGAGTGGTGGTTGAGCCTTCATCTTTCCTTCTTTCTTTTTTTTGCATTTTTACTGTTTTGAATGTTGATGTTTTTCTTAAAAAATACATCTCTCTCTCTCTCTCTCTGCATATCGCAGTTAGAAAAACAACAACAACAACAACAACAACAACAGAAAATATGCTGCCAATTCATTTTTCGATTCTGAATAGTGAAAAGCAGAAAAAATTCTTCGTTCATAAGTGCGTGCATTCTTCGTTACCGGATTAACTAAGAACAACAACAACAACAAAATAGTTATGAATGAAATGTTTTTTTTTACTTTCTTTCTGGTTGGTTGGTTAGTTAGTTAGAGATTCTTTGAAAAGAATATTTTTTTTTTTGGCTTGCAAAACGGTTGCATTAAAACAAACAAACACACAATTCTTGATTACATGGCTGTTGCTGGGGTTATATTTTTCTTTTTTGTTTTTGTCATTAAAATATTCTCAGTGTAACCGATAATTGATACTCTGTGTCTGTATGTGTGTGTGTGTGTGAGAAATATGATTCATTCATATTTGGTTTCATTTTTCCTAAAAAAAAACAAAAGTCTGTTGCAATCATTTTTTTTGTCACACCACATATCACACACCATACACAACAACACACCGCACTCACACCCGATTGTATTTTGTTTTAACAAAAATTTTATCAGTTTTTCGTTTCTTCTTTTTCTAATAGGTAAAAAAATCAGTGTTTTTCCGACCAAAATTAATCAATAGAAACTTGAAAAATTGTGTTTGTTTATGGTGAACATTCTTATGTGTGTTTCAAATCAAAAATGAAAAATATTCATCAAAATAATCTGGATGAATTGTTTAAATCATCAAATGGATCGATCGATTTTCCAATAACAACAACCACAACCGATGATGATGGTAAATATCAATTTCATCATGATAATGATAATCGATCATCATCATCAAAACCTTATCGAAAAATTTCCTGGAATATTACCACAACAACAACAACGACCAATCCACAATCATCATTACATCGTTCAAATTCATTGATACGTTTCAAGAATTTTGATCTTTCAAATTATTATCATTCGAATTCGAATCAAAATCATCATCATCATGATCAACATTATCAAACATCAACACCATCAATTTATTTTAAAAATATCATCAATAATGATAATCATGATTCAAATCAATCATCATCGAACCAAATCAATGATCAATCATCGATTGATCATCAATTAACAACAACATTAAATATTAAAGAAGATATTATTAGTTTATTACCATATAATCATCAAGTTGGTGGACATACACAAATAATGTTATTAAATCAATATACCCTTTGTAAACCATTAATACCAAAAGAATTGGATTTTTATCTAAACATTCCCAGGCAATTATTTGATTTTGTACCAAGATATAAAGGTGTTGTAAAAATTTGTCATAATGAAAGTATGTTACCAATATTATATCATCCGATAAGAAATTTATCATCATCATCGAATAATAATAAACATCAATCAAATGAAAATCAACAAAAACCAGAATTACGTGTACGATTATCGATTTGTAATGATGATCATCGTTTATTGGAATCAATACGAATCGATCATTTTGAACAACAACAACAACAACGTGGATATAGTTCTCGTCCAAATCAAAAATGTAATGTTTTGAATCTTTGAATCTTTTTTAACTGAACAACAAAGAATCATTTGTTTTTTTTTCTTGTTTTCATTTTAGATTTTATGTTATTAGAAAATATAACATCCAATTATCATCTACCATGTATATTGGATTTGAAAATGGGTACCCGACAACATAGTGATGATGCATCGGATGAAAAACGTCGCCGACAAATGGCTAAATGTGCATCAACAACATCCGCTACATTAGGTATTCGGATTTGTGGTATGCAAGTTTATCAGAAAAAATTATCATCATCAACAACATCGACAACATCGAAAAATCAATATAAATTATATCAACGTGATAAATATCATGGTCGTCGTATTAAAAATGAAAATGGTTTTCGTAATGAACTTGAGGTAATATTTCATTCAATTCATTTCTTTCATTAATCATTAATCATTTCATTTTTTCTCCTTTCCAAAAGATTTATTTCCATAATCGTACCTATCTAATTCGTCCAATCATATCAAGATTAAAACAATTAAAATTAAAAATAATTGAAACATTACGACAAACAACATTAAGATTTTTTTCCACATCATTATTAATTGTAACGGAAGGTTGTTTGGATGTTGTCAATCGTCACAATCACCGTCATCATCATCATCATCATTCGGAACGAAAACCACCGCATCATCATCATCATCATCGGAGATTCTCCGATGACGAAGAAGAAGAAGAAGAAGAAGATGCTGATTCAAATTCAGATGATTCAGATGATGAACAAGATAATTATTTCTATCAATATGATAATTTTTATACTGCCCAAAATGATATAATCGCCAATAATGACCATGATGACGATGATGATGATGATGATGATGAATGTACATCATCTAGTCTTGATTCAATGACTGAAGAATCACCATCAACATCCACATCATTTAATAATGTTGATAATAATAAAGATATTCTTTTTAATTGTAATCGTGATCATCCTCATTATTCTCGATCATCATCTGCAACTACCTGCACAAACAACATACCTGGATTCGATATTCGTTTGATTGATTTTGCACATACATCATTCAATTATCCATCATCATCAACATCATCATCATCATCACCGCCGCCATCAACATCATCATGTGATTATGGTTTTATATTAGGAATTGATAATCTAATTCGTTTATTAAATGAAATATTATTCGATGCAATACGTGCACGTGTTTCAATGAATCACAATCACCATCATCAGCAACAACGTTTAAATAAACGTCGTCGTAGTAGTAATGGACAGAATTGGTTACAATTTCCTCATATTTATCCTACAAATAAAAAATTGATAAATTGTAATTTTAATAATAATAATGATAATGATGACTGTGATGATTAACACATGATTTGAACTTTGAACTTTGATTTTTGATTTGTCCCATGGTAGCCCGAATAATTTATTAACACTTTTTTATTATTTCTGAAAAAAATTATATAACCAAGTCAATAAAATTTTTCATTTATCTTATCTTTTCAACCAAAAAAAAAATAATGACAAATGTCGTTGATATTGTTCTTCCAATCGTTTCAATGCATTTAGATTATCATTATTAAAATGTTTCATTATTTCAATGTTTGCTGCAGTATATTCCATAAGTATAGATTTTTCCTGTAAAAAATGTTTGATTTGTTGCCAAAGAATAATATTATTGTTTTTAAAATCATATGGTATTGATTTTTGAATTTGTTCCGAATGAAATTCATTCATATGATTAATAATATAATGATATGAATCTTTTAGCCAATAATCAATCTGTTGATCATTAAAACAAATTAAACATTTAAATTTTTGAAATGATGAATGTTCCATATAATGTTCTTTATGTTGATTATTACTATTTACAAATTTGGAAACAATTTTCGGTTCAATAGGATTGTATCCTAATTTCAAACAAATTGGACATTGTGGATAAAATTCTTTAAAGTAATGTTGTTTTGATATGAATGTTTGTATCCAATTTTCAAAAAATTCATGACGAATTTTTTCATTTGAATCAAATAAATGTTGAATCAAATGATCACGAATTTTTTTCTTTAAAGAAAATTTTTCATCACAGAAAAAACAACAAAATTCATTCGTATTTTGATTAATAGCATTATTACGAACGTTAATAAATTTTCGATTATTTATATGATGATGATCACCATCCTTCGATAATGTTTGAATGTTGTTGTTGTTGTTGATATTAGTGGAAAATTCATCATCATCATCATCACTATCATCATAATAAAGTAATGGAAATTCAGGATGTAAACGAACCAAATGTTGAATAGTTTCTTGAAATATATTCGAACAATATTTACAATAAAGACATTGATATCGATATCGATTTTCAGCTATATGTTCAATCCGGTATTTATCATAAAAATATTTCAATTTCAATGAGGAATTTTGTGGCGGTGTTTTTTGATAAATACAACGATTTTCTTGACAAACATTTTGATGACAAAATAATTGATGTAGATTAACATGATCAGCAGTTATGGCACGATATGAACAACAATTACATTGAAAATGTTGATTTTTATGTATCTTATCCAAATGAGTGATCAAAGCGATTGGACTTCGAAAATATCTTCTCTGAAATAAAAACGAAAAGATAAAATTTCCAATATAAAGGTAAATGAAAAAGAAAAACAAACATTTGAAGAATCTTTTAGAAAACAATATCGACAAAAATATTTCGTAAATTCATGTTCATGTTGAAGATGTGAATGAAAATCACTTTGTAAATTTGAAGAAAATTTACATTGTTGAAGAAAACCACGTTCAAAACCGATACATTTATAAAAACCAGATGAACAATTATCATTATTATCATTGATTAATAATGAATTATTTAAATTTGTTGGACAAAAATAAAGTTTTACGTTTGGATCCATATTTTTTCTTTTCTTTGCAAATGGAAAAATGTTTTCGAAACCAAATTCATTGCAAATTGATAGTCATCAAAGTTTAAATTTCGAAATTCGAATCAGCTGCTGTCAAAATCTACCCAAATAGTTTGGATTGGATGGAAAAAGATTCTTCCTCTCTCTTTCTCTCTCGGAACAAATAAGCTCCTCCCTTGAATATTGTGTCTTCAATATGGAGTATGGCGAACATCAAACGACGACGCGAGATTCATATGATATTAATGTGAATCAATGTTGTCAACAAACAAACAAACAAACAAACAAAAATCAAAAGATTCAATGATTATGATCATCGAATATAAACATTAATTATATTCAAGATTCAGGAAACCGCAAAAAAAGAAATTATGGGAATCAATCCACAACAACAACAACAATCGAACAATAATAGTTCAATAAATTATCAGATAACAACTATAAATCCACCAACAACAACAACAACATTGAATGGTGGTAATATTGGTTCGACAATTATCACTACTGGTAGTGGTGGTGGTGGTGGTGGTAATATAATTGGAACAATCACTAATCTTGTTAATATGAATTTGACATCAGTATCAGTATCGGCGGCTACACCATCAACAATAACAACAACAACAACAGCTTCGACAACAATAACGAATAATCCAAATACGATTACGACAATAGCAACAACAACAAATAATAATAATAATAATAATGCATTATCTTTATGTTGTTTGATTGAAAATGGTACAAAATGTACAAGAAATGCAGGTAATGCATCATATTCGAAACGTATCGAAAAACAGGTAGCCCAAAGAAAATTACAGCTAATTGTTGATCCACGTTCATCGCATGCATATATTTGTGAACATCATAAACAAATAATACAATCAATACGTACGAATAGTAAACGTAAACGTAAAGATGTAAATATGATTGGTAATGATGATGGTATCGGTATGATTGATGATGAACTTTCAATGAATGATTTTAATGGTTTAATGAATGATTCATCGAATGAAATGATACAACATTCAATTGTACCATCAATAATGAATGTAAATTCATCTATACATCATCATCATCATTCTCATCATCATATGAATAATAGTGGAAAATATGGATTACAACATCATCAACAACAACAACAGCAACCATCATCATATACATCAACAACATCATCATCATCACCAATAGATTTTCATAGTTTACAAGTAAATACATTACGTAAATATAAACGTCATTTTCGTTTACCAATTAAACATGCAAGTAATAAAAATCAATTAGCTGATGTAAGTATAAATTTAATTAAGGAAGAAAATTTTCTAATTAATATTTTTTCTTAATTACATAACAAAAAAATAGGAAATTCAACGACATTTTCGTTCATTGGATGTAAATGAAAAAGATGTTATCAATAAATTTATGTATATGGTAAAAAATGGTAACAACAACAACAACAATTCGAATAATAATAATGGTAATGGTAAATCGAATGAATTTAATAATTCAAAAGAATGAAATGATATTACCATCCTTTTTTCATCATCATCATCATCATCAACAAAATTATCATCAAAAATCATCGATTTTGTCGCACATTCTTCTTTTTTTCCTCAATGAATTAAATATTCTGTTCATTAAGGTTCATTTTCGTGAGAAACTGTAGAAACAGAAGAATATTCAATATTATTTTATTTTTTTTTTGCATGAAACACACTTTGAATAAATCAATCAATTTTTTTTTCGTTCATTAATAATTATCCTAAAATTTATTTCATTTCATTTCTTAAATATAGATGTATATGTGTGTATGGTGTGTGTGTGTAAAGGGGAAAGAAACGATGGAATCTGTAAAATTTTTAAATAATTTTTTTGTTGTTGTTGTTAAGAATCAAAGAAATGATAGAGCTGTTTGATACAATTTTCAAATGTTGTTGTTGTTGTTAATGTTTCATTTATTTGGTTGATTGTTCCAAATAGGCAATCAAATCTTCTCTATCTTGTGCTTTTTTCAGACCAACAAACACCATTTTTGTACCGGGTATGTATTTTTTTGGATTTTCCAAATATTCGAATAATGTATCATGACTCCATGTGATTCCTTTGATTTGTGAAAAAAAAAGAAAATGGATAAATTTGAATTTGCTTAAAACTTGAATGAGATTCAAACCTTTTTTAATATTTGCATCGGTATATTCGAAACCGGGTGCTTGGCCAGTTTTACGGCCAATCAAACCATTTAGATTTGGACCAGTTTTATGGCCACCATCTTTTTCGACCGTATGACATTGAGCACAACGTTGTACAAAAATTTTCTTTCCTTTTTCGGCGTTTCCAGCTCCCATTTTTTTAAAATCGTCGTCGTTGTCGTAGTTTGGAAAAATAAATTAAAATAAAAATCTAAATTTAACAATAACCTAAATGAATAAATAATTAAGTAAATTCTAAAGAAAAAAAATTAAAAAAAATTAATTAAAAATCGAATCAAAAAGAAAAAAAAATCGAAACATACAAATCCGGCGCGAGGATGATAATGAAAAAGAAAATTGTTCTTCAAAATTCAATGTAAAAGGACAATCACTATAAATACTGATGATGATGATGATACACACACACAGCAAGCAAGCAAGAAAATGTGCAATAAGAATACACGACATTCTAAAATCAAATCGCTTCTGCGCATCCATTTCTGTTGATTTCATCATGGCCATTTCTTACTTTCAATTGAACCACTACCTTTTTCGCTGGATTTAACCTTTTTAGTTTGTAACAAGAACAATTCGATTTCGAATACCGTTCATAAAAAAGGTGACGGAATTTCTAATTTGTAAATTTATTTGTTTTTTTTTTTGATTGTTAGATTTATAAATTGAAAAAAAGAAAAATTTAAAAATTTGTTTCATTATAATGATCAAGGTAAATCAGTAATTATACGCATTGTATTTGTATAACCAGAACCTTGTCGCCAACCAGTTATCAATACAACTGAATCACCTGATTGAATAAAACCACGTTTCCTTCCATATTGAATACCAAATTCAATTCTAGCATCCATATCATTTGTCCATTCTTCTTTACGTGGTTGTGTATAATAAATTGGTAATAATCCACGGAAAAGATGTGCCTGCTGTGAAACTTGTCTACTTCTTGATATGGCAATTATTGGACATCTTGGTCGATATTTAGCCACTGTATAAGCACTTTGCCCGGTCGATGTAATGACAATAATGGCCGAAGCTTCAACTTTTAATGATGCACAAACAGCTGCAATAGCTGTTGCTGTTGTTGCATTTGTTGGTGGTGGTGTCATATAATCAAGTTCATGAAATAAATTTCTTGAATGTATAGCTGCTTCAGCTTCCAAACAAATACGATGCATCATTTGAACGGATTCAATTGGATAATTTCCTTTAGCCGATTCACCGGATAACATAACACAATCCGATCCATCCAATACAGCATTTGCAACATCCGATACTTCAGCACGTGTTGGTCTTGGTTTTTTAATCATACTTTCTAGCATATGTGTTGCACAAATTACCGATTTACCAGCCGTATTACATTTAGCTATCATCATTTTATGTGCTAAAAGAACTTTTTCCGGTGGTATTTCAATACCAAGATCACCACGTGCTACCATAATACCATCACTAATTTCAAGAATTTCATCAATTTTTTTAACACCTTCATGATTTTCAATTTTCGATATTATTTTAATTGTTTCACCACCATTTTGTTTCAAAAAATCTCTTATAACTTTAACACCATCAGCATTACGAATGAATGATGCAAAAACAATATCAATTTGTTGTTCAATACCAAACAAAAGATCATTTTTATCTTTTTCCGATAATGCTGGTAAATCTACTAATGTACCAGGTAGATTAACACCTTTATTCGAACCAACTGAACCACCATTTTCAACTAAACAATCAAGATAATCTGAACCTTTTTCTTTGACCAACAATGAAATAAGTCCATCATCAATAAATATTTTACTGTTAATATTTACAACTTTAACCAGATTTTTATAATCAATATAAAGAATTTTGGATGATCCACGTTCACGATAAGCATCATCAACTGTTATACGAATCATTTGATTTTTAATCAATTCTACTTCAGCTGTTGGACCTTGTTCCAATAGGCCGGTACGAATTTCTGGTCCTTTTGTATCCAATGCAATAGCAACAGGTAAAAATTGTTCATCATAATCAGCGGCTGCAATTTTTACTGCTTTACGTACATTTTCAATTAATTCACGATGAAAATCATATGTACCATGTGAAAAATTTAAACGTGCAATATTCATACCGGAACGTATCATTTTTACTAATATATCAACATTTTTGGATGCCGGTCCAATTGTACAGATAATACCGGTCAAACGTTCATATGGTATTTCAGCATCAATATCTAATGAACTTAAATGATCAAGCATATAGCTTGTATCTTTATCTTTACGATATTTACTTGAACTTCTTTTCAAATTTGACATGATTTAACACTTGCACAAAGAAAAACTTATTAAAACAAAAAAAAAATAGTCAACGAAAAAATATGAATGAAATGGATTGAATGCATTCATTTTTATATGGATGCATTCGTTCGCTTGTCAATCCACTCAAACGATAATACATGTCACAGAAACGTGATCAACTTTTTTTTTCTTTTTTGATTTATATTGATAAAATCAAATTTCCATAGTAACCAATTTGCCTTTGATAATCTTATTGATGTGATATTATTTTTCAATTTATTTATATGATCTGGTTTTGAATTAACCAAAAAAACTATCAAATCACCTATTTGATAATCATCAACTAAAATTAGAATTAATGTTATTTCCGGAACCGTGTTTGTTTTATTTTGAAAATTCGCGCGCTTTTAGATGATTTGACAAAAAAAAACAAAACATTGTTTATGAACGGACGCTAAAATCACGTTGTTTTTTTCATTGCGCTAGTAGCGCCACTAACATTGAGTTTTGCTAACGGTAACAAAACGAACTAAAAATCCATCGATTGTTTTTTTTTGTTCGATTGTTGTTTCGTTTTTAACGAAAAAAACGATGCTCGTTTGATATTTTTTTTTCGCTCGCAATTCGATTTCTTTAATGTTGTTGGCCCATTCGGTGTGTGTGACCATCAAAAGTATCGATATATCAATAATTTTGAAATTTTGTATCGTTTACGATTTTTTCCATTTACCCGCGCTATTCTTTATTTTTTTCGATTTGATTTTCTTTTTTAATTATTTTAATTTTAAATTTTTTTTTCTCTCCAATTATCTCATATTATTATTTTTGCAGGAAAACAAATTCACTGTTGATTTTCACGTTGTTGATCATATTTCTCACAAAATTTGAAAATAAATAATTAATTTGGAAAAGGAAAATGTCTGAAACTAAAACAAAAAATTCACGTTCACCAATATGGCATTATTTTGAACCAGTTGATGTTAAAAATACAAAATGTTTACTATGTGAAAGTACATATCGTAATTCGGGTAATACAACAAATCTTATTGATCATTTAAAACGTAAACATCGTAATGAATATAATCATGTTGCTGAAATGATGAAAAATATATCGATGGGAACGATAACGAATAAAAATAATAATAATAATAACAATAACAACAGTGGTGGTGATGAAACTGAAATACCGATCGCTATTGATGCTATCAATAATAATCAGAATAATAATAAACAAGAACAATCAACAGAAATTATTGATGATGATGATGATGATGATGATGAACAACCACAAATAATACAATCATCATCATCAATGGATAATCATAATGTTCATATTGATCATAATGATCATAATGTTGTTGATGTTGATGATGATGATGGACATGGTGGTGATAAAAATCAATCAGAATTAGAAAATGTTGATAATATTCAAGTTGTTCGGGTAAGTTTGTTTTTTTTTGTCATTATAAATTAATCGATTTGTAATTTTAAAAAATATAATTATAACTTAGGTTGTACCATTACCACATGCACGTTCCGAAGTATGGACTTATTTTGGTTTTGTTGCCAATGATGATGGTCAAATAATGGATCGTACAAAAGTTGTTTGTAAAATATGTGCATCAACATTTTGTTATTCCGGAAATACAACAAATTTTTATTCACATTTAAAATCAATGCATTCAGAAGTACAGATGCGTAATACACCAACATCGAAAACATCACGTCAATTAAAACGATCATATTCAAATTTTATGGATGATACTATTGGTAATGATAGTATGGATATTGTCGGTACATCAAATGATAGTTATTATCATTCAAATAATAATAATAATAATAATAATATTGGTCAAATAACAATTGAAGATGAACCATTACCTGATCGTAGTTTAGATAGTATAATATTTGTTGATGATATAACACAATGTTTAATTGATTTTCTTGTTACTGATTGTCGACCATTATGTGTATTACAAGGAAAAGGATTTCAACGTTTATTACGGCTATTAGCACCTGGTTATATAATGCCTGATAAACAACGTTTATCAAATCAATTACGTAAACGTTATGATGAATTACGTAAAACTGATCATGAACCATCAACAATGGAAAAATTTGATAATTTAACATAGAAAACATTAAAAAAAACAAACAAAACAAAATCGCTAGTTATCATCCATTATATTCCATTCATCATCATTTCAAAAATCATCACTTTTTTGGTCAAACAACCAACTATTTTCACACACACACAAAATCAATCTTTTCCAATTCTTTTTTTTCCAAACATTTAGTAAAAAAACAAAGTTAATTTGTTAAAATCTCTTTTCTCGCTTTTTGTTTGTCTATTTCATTT
Source organism: Dermatophagoides pteronyssinus (assembly GCF_001901225.1). Lineage (NCBI taxonomy): Eukaryota > Metazoa > Arthropoda > Arachnida > Sarcoptiformes > Pyroglyphidae > Dermatophagoides > Dermatophagoides pteronyssinus. The sequence continues at coordinate 478,934 of NW_020873514.1, read as the reverse complement.
TATTTCATTTTTTTCGAAAACAAAAAATTTGAAGAAAAATTGTTAATTTACAAAATTTCAAAATAAAACAAAAAAATTGAAATTGAAAAAACCTAAAGACATAAATCGCGAGAGAAATTGATTTTTGGTTATTCAGTGTTCTTTCTTCATTCATTTATTTGTGATAATCAAATTTACAATCAAAATTTTTATAAATTTTCATAATTCATCGTGGCTACCACCACCACCACCAATAAATTTATTATCATTATCATTTGGTTTAACAAAAATACCTTCTTTTGCAATCCAATAAGCCGATGAATCGGAATAACTACTTGCAATAATTTCCATTTGTCCTTGTATTGGTCGGCCATAAACATGACCAGATGATGATAGAAACATTTCCGTATCAACATGTTTAAAACGTACATTTGAATTCATTTCCCAATTTGAACCACCACATAATATTTGCCAATTATCACCAGTATCACCATCACCATTTTGACCAAATGCACTAACTTCTTGATTATGTGATAATGGTGATGGAAAATGATGTGAATGTAGATTTTTTTTCGTTTGTAAATGTTGAATACGTATTATTGAACCACATTTAATTGGTTGTCCACGTTCACATTGTTCATCGGTTTTTGGTCCAATTTGCCAATAACTATTAACATCTTCTTGTTTATCAGTACCGGTAACTGATTGTTGTCCACTACCTGAACCATATTTTATATCATGTGAATGTAGACGTATACCTGAATTTACATTCATTAATTTTAATACCGAACCACATGTAACTGTTGTTGTCGATGCTTGAACTATTGAATTTGAATAATTTATTAGTAGAAAAATATTCAAACATGTAATGATTATCAAACGTATTGAATTTTTGAATTTTAATTGATGATTATAATTTTGCCAACAAAATATAAATTCCATCATTTTATTTATTTATTTGATTTGATGAATGAATCCAAAACAGAATAATCAATTTAGATGATGATGATGATTGGGAAATGAAAATATAAACAAACAAACAAATAGAAACGCCAATCAATTTATTTTTTTGAAATTTGAAATTTGATTCATTAAATCAACATGATTTATATACACATCATTTATAAACACCACCAACCAACCACCACCATAATAATTTTTTCAATCACAATCAAAATGATTGCGTGTATTTGGATAAAATGGGAAAAAATAATTTTATTCAATAATTAATCCATAAGATGGCGTTATGTGTTTTGATGAAAAAAAAATTACAATTTTTTGTAATTTTTAAAATAATTTTTTCTTCTTCTAAAAATCTAATGATTTTGGTGGTCTTATTTCTCGACCACAAGTTCTTGTAATATTTTGTGTACTACCGGTAGTAGTAGAAGTAGGTGTTGTTATTGTTGTTACAGATGTTGATATCGATGATGATGATGATGATAAAGTTGACGTAGATGTTGTTGGAAATGAATCCAAACTAGCCAAATGAATTGCCGTTGGACTTGTAGTTTTTTTAACAATTTTTTTCGTTATTGTTGTTAATGGAAAATTATCAATAGAAATTATTTGTGATTTTTCAATCTTTATATTACTGAATTGTTGTTGTTGTTGTTGCGATTGTTGTTTATCAATATTCGTTAATGTTGTTGTTGATGTTGATGATGATAATAATTGTGGTTGATATGGTACTAATGTAAAACTAGTTGGATTCGTTATTGTATTCGATACTGTACTACGGCCAAGAATTTGTGCAAAATTATTATTATTATTATTAATATTTGTTGATGTAGTTGTAATTGTTCCAGGTGTTCGATCATTGTTCATACTATTATTAATATCATTTAACATTATTATTTGATCTTTTTTTGTTGATCTTGATGTTCGTTTACGTTTAGGTGTTGATTTATTTGATTCATCCAAATTCATCATCATCGTTGTCATTGATGAATCTTGATCAATTTTATTACGTTTTCTTGATGATGATGATCGTTTTCGATTCGATGATGTTGATGATCCAGTAATTGATGTTTGTCCATGTTCATCATGTATAAAACGATATAAACGTGTATCTTTATTCATTGTTAATGATTGATTTGTTGTTGTTTGATTATTATAACAACAATAACCATTACTATCTTCATTATAATTCATTAATATTGGTGATAAAAATTCATAAATTTCATCAACAATACAACGATCAACCATTGATTGTGTAAGACATTCTAAACGTTTTTTTATATTCGATACAACTAATTTATCATCAGCACCACCAACAACAATTAGATTTGTTTCAGAACGTGTCATTCTTTCACGAAAATCTTCAATATCATCCAATGGTGTTAGTACAGAATTTTCACCAATTATAAATTGTATTGGACATGATAATTCTAGAATTGTATCACCTAATTCACCACGATTACCATTAATTGTTTTCAATGGAAATCCTAAACAAACAATAGCAGCAATTGAACGAGGATTTTGTAATGCACAATGTACTGCAAGTACTGATGCTGAATTAAATCCAATCAATACTACTGGTCTTGATGAATAGGAATTTTTACAATTTTTAATTTTTTCATTTACAACATAACGTATATCGTTAAGTATGTCGGCAATATAATCAGTTGGTTTAGCCGGTACAGATAATGATACTAATTTTCCCATCGAACTAAGCAATGAACTCCAATATTTCAAACGCGGAGAATTAGTTTGATTTAAATTTTGATTCGGTCCATTCGGTACAAGTATAAATATTGGTTTTCTTGGAAGTTTTTTCGGTTTATAATGACTTAATGTATTAAATAATGGATCATTCAATGTTGGTCGATTTTTATTTTCAATTCGATCTTTAACATGATAAAATCGTTCGATTAATGTGGGTATTTTTTGCCGAAGAATTTGTAATGATTCAATATAAACTTGTTGATAATTTATATTCAAATGTTCAAGTAATGTTTCATGTAACCATTCCAATAATTTTGAATTCCAAAATGTTGATGAAAATAATTCACGAAATTTTTGTGTAGTATGATCTTGTAGATTACGTTTTAATAGTACTTCATTAACATGACCTTCAAATGATAAACGTGCCATACGATCTGAATGAATAATTTTTGTTGCACGTGTCCATAGTTTATTCTTTTCATTTGTCCATTTATCCGTAATGGATGAATCAATTTCAGCAATATCTTCATCAATTTTTATCGGTATAGGTGGTGGCTATTATGGAATTAAGAAATTCAAAGATAATAAGAAATTCAAATTGAATTAAAATATTAACTTACTTTTGGTGTTAGAAATGGAATCTTTTTCATTTCATCATATGTAACAACATCGATATCATCATCCGATTGTTGTTGATATTTATTCGATGATGATGATGATGATCCAGTTAGATGTCGAGGAAAATGTTTCATAAAAAGATATTTGGTTGGTTGTGCATAAATCTGTGGATCTGGATTTATATGTGGACATTTTGCATAATTATGTTCAATTTCTTGAATTGTTGGCTTAATTAATTGTCCAGAAACTGTATGCAGATATTGTTGAATTTGAACACGTTGTGCACTGTCAAATACTGATGGTGATGATTTTGAAATTTTTTCCGAATTTTTTCCATTAATATTCGTTGATTCGGATGATATTTGATCATTCATTTCATTGATAAACGGTGAATCTAATTTCATCATTTTTTTCTTTCAAAATATTTTTTTTTTGTTTCGAACAAAAAATATTCCGTTGTCGATTTTTTTTGTTTATACCCGACAAATTGATTCGCTTGTTAAAACAAACAAAGAACAACGTATAAAAATGTTTATCAACTATCATATTTCATTTTTAATTTGTTTTTAAATCCAAATTCTTTTTTCAATTTAAATTCTACACTTTTTTCAATTTAAAAAAAGGATTCAATTTTATCTTTACAAATCTCAAGGTTGCTATATGAAATTTTTTATCTTTTTCTCGTGATTTAATTAATGATAAAATCAAAAAAAAAAACAAACGAATACATACTATATGAACAACATACGGAACAAGCCGATCGAATAAAGCATTGTGAGCATGCTCGTATGGCCTACATATAAATTGAGCAGGCCAAATCAGTGTTTGGTGTGAGCAGCAAAGTTTTAAAACGTATTGTTCTTTCATTCCGAACACATCATACATTTTAGGAAATTTTTTCAAATTGAATTCATTTTTCCCAATCATTTTCTTTTTTTTCATATTCAAATTATAACTAATTAAATAAATTGATAAATTAGGTAATAACAACAACAACAAAATGACTGAAAAGAAATATTTCAACAATACTAGCAAAAGGTAAGTTTTTTACTGTTTTAGGTTTTATCGTTGATGGTTAACATTTAACATTCTTTTTGAAACATTTCAGTACCTATACTAATGGTACAACACGTGGATCAAATGATCGATACAACAATTACAACAGTGAACATCGATCTCGTGATGTTGGTGGTAATAGTGGTGGTATTGGTTTCAATAACCATCAAAATAATTACAGTAATGGCTTTAATCGTTCACGTGATTCATTTGCAAATCGATCTAATGGTGCAAATGGTTTTGGTGGCGGTGGTGGTGGTTATCGAAGTTTTGGTGCTAAAGGTTGGTTGATATTAAGATTTTCATCAAAATTGAATGAAATAAATTTATTTATTTTTTCTGCATTTACATAGTTCCAATTCAGGCACCACCAGCAGATTTACCGGTACATAAAAATTTTTATCGTGAAAGTCCAGCAACCGGTCAAAGATCTCAATTTGAAATCAATCAATGGCTAAGTACAAATAGTGTTACATTTCGTGGACCAAGAGTTTCGAATCCAATTTTACAATTTACCGATCTGATTGGATTACCTGATGGTATAATGCATGTAATTATGAAACAAGGATTTACGATACCAACCGTAATTCAATCACAAGCATGGCCATTAGCTTTAAATGGACGTGATGTTGTTGGTATTGCCCAAACTGGTTCGGGTAAAACATTAGCATATGCATTACCGGCTTTAGTACATGTTGATGGTAATGTACATCGTCGTAAATATGGACCAAGTGTATTGGTTTTGGCACCTACTCGTGAATTAGCACAACAAATCAAAGAAGTTTTTAATTTGTTTCGCACACGTGCTGTTTGTGTTTTTGGTGGTGCATCAAAAGGTGGTCAACGTCGTGAAATTGAACGTACACAACCATCGATTATTATTGCTTGCCCTGGACGTTTGATTGATTTTGTTGAAGAAGGAGCAATTAAACTACATAATATTAGTTATTTAGTTTTGGATGAAGCTGATCGTATGCTTGATATGGGTTTCGAACCACAGATTCGTAAAATTGTTGATCAAATTCCAAAAAATCGACAAACATTAATGTGGTCGGCTACATGGCCAAAAGAAGTACGAAAACTTGCCGAAGATTTTCTTGTTGATTATGTACAGGTTTGTTTGTTTTGTTGAAAGTTTTTTGTTTCTGAAATAAAAACAAATAATGATCCTTTTTTAATCTCTTCTATAGGTCAATATTGGTTCAATTTCATTGGCAGCCAATCATAATATCACACAACTGATTGATGTCTGTGAAGAAAGTGAAAAAATGGACAAGCTATATAAATTATTAACACAAGTTAATGCAAATAGTCGTGAAAATAAGACAATCATATTTGCCGAAACTAAACGTAAAGTTGATCAATTAAATCAACAAATGAAATCGGTTGGTTGGTATTGTAGTGCAATACATGGTGACAAACCACAAACCGAAAGAGATTGGGCATTAAACGGTAAGTGATGTTGTTTTTTTTTCTTATAAATTGGGTAGCCCTTTATTTTCCGACTTTTTATCATCTAATTGATTGATAAAAGGTGACAATATTGGGCCAAATTAAGGCAAAATTTTGTGTAGGCGTGTTTTCTATATCGATAAAATATTGATTGATGAAATCATGTCAAGGATAAATTTGAGACAATTTTTTTAAATTCTTTAATTTTTTTTCTTATAGAATTCAAAAATGGCCGTACAACCATTCTGATTGCAACCGATGTAGCTGCTCGTGGTCTTGGTAAGTACACAAACACGCACACACACACATTGATTTTTCTCCATTACCAAAATAATCGTTGAAATCGTCTATGGATGATTCTATTTATTTGATTTATATTGACAAAAACTTTTTTCATTATCTGTGTTTCTTGCTTGTTTTTTTCCCAAACAAAAAAAAAGGTTGAAAATTCTGGATCTTAACGGCTAAACAAAAAGAAGAGGAGGAGATTTCATCATGCCAATTCAATTTTTTAGCAAAATTGGCAAATTTGTGAAATGTCCTTTTCGGTGTTTTTTGTTTTTTTTTGTTTTATGTAAAACAAAAAAAAATTTGTCTATCTATGACAAAACGAAAATGTGTTTATGATGGGATTTCTGGACTTGAATTTTAAGTTCAATTTTTTTCTAAAATAAGTGTTTTGTCCAGAAACTTGTGGAAACCATCATCTTTAATACGAACAACCTATATCTGCAAAAACCAAACTTCGTTGCTGTGGCTTCCCATTTAAAAATTGATGATGATGATAATGATATAATCGACTCGACGACATTCATGCACACCACCCACACACTCAAAACCAAATTATGGATTGATGAACGTCGGCGGGAGGACACAGGAAAAAATAACAATCATCGATTCATCGATCTGTGTGTTCTCCAACCGCGCACATAAACATCAACGATAATCACTATGAAAATGGTCGTCGGGTCCGAATAAATTATGTCCGTTTTCACATTACCATAAAAAGCCATGGCATCAATTTTTGGAACACACAGAGATTGTTCGTTTAAAAACTAAGAATCCAGAGTTTTCTTTCCATACTCACCCACAAAATTATTTCCGAGTTTTGAGTTTTATTCAAATGAGATGTATTATGTTTGAGTTTAGTTTAGTGTTAGTATCATCATCTGTAGACCATGAAACACCGTTCATCGTTTGTGTGGTGTTTTTTTTTTTAATTTTGAGTTCTCATGGTGTATGATCGTCGGTTTTTACACATAACAACAACGATAATGGTGAATGGAATGACCAAGTTTTGTTGTTGTTGTTGTTGGTGTGCTACCCGAATATGAAATATAAAACTCGGCAAATAAGTAAATCAAGCAAGTACCATACACACAGGTATTTTTAGTAATTTTTATAATTACTAATTTCTATTGGTATTTTTCTTCCAATTCCCTTTGTCATTTTTTTTCAAATAGAAATTACCCTCTTTTTTTAATGATTATGATTTTGTTTTCGGAATTTTTTTTTCTAATCTAAATTAATTTCAATTGAAAAAAAATAGATGTTGATGACATAAAATATGTTGTCAATTTTGATTATCCAACATGCAGTGAAGATTATGTACATCGTATTGGCCGAACTGGTCGTCGTGATCGTAAAGGAACAGCATATACATTTTTTACATTAAACAATGCTAAACAAGCAAGTGATTTGATTGATGTATTGAAAGAAGCAAAACAAGAAGTACCAGCAAAATTATATGAATTTGCTAGTCAATCACATCGATTTGGTAAAAATATCCGGAAACGTTATGGTGGTGGTGGTGGATTTTATGGATCATCATCGTTTGGAAATTCACGTTTCACTGCTGGTGGTGGTAGTCGTTTTAGTAGTAATGGATTCAGTAATGGATATTCTAATGGTGGTAATGTTTCTAATGGTTTTGGTGGTGGAATGAAACGAAAATATGATGATAATAATCGTTTTGGTAGTAGTGGTGGTAAAAGACCAAATTTTGGTAATGGTACACATTCATCATCGACAACATCGAATACAGATCGATTTAATAGTTATGCTTAATTAAGAAAAAAATTGGTAAGGATAAGATTAAGATTGTCAACAACAACAAAAAACAATCATCATCTATTTTTGACCAATTTGATATATTATCATAACTAGTATTATATAACCAATTTTTATTCAAAAAAAAACAACAAAAAAAAGTAACCAATTTAATTCATTTGCATCAAACAAAAACAAAAATCCCCATCATTCATTATCACTTAATAGGTAATCAATCGATGATTTGATCCCTATTTATTTAAATTTATATTTTTAGCTTTATTATTAAAAATAATGATTGATAATTAATTAATTACACACATTTATTTATAATTAAATGGAATTAATAAAATTTTTTTTTTGATTATCATTAAATGAAATTATTTAAAAAGATTAATTCAATTCAAAATGTGTACCGTCGTTATAGTACGTAATCAACGTGTTTCAATTCATGTCGGTCGATTGATTCAATTCACTTTTACATGCGTCTTCTTTTTTTTCTGGATTTGATTTTTGTTTTCAATCACATAATTTTATCTTGATTTTTTTTCTCATTGAATTGAATAAAAAATAAATTATTTTCGAGTTTGTCCGTTTCATGTTTAAACATCTTTGAAAATAATATAGCAGCAGTATCATTTCAACAGAAAGAAACTCGCCATTCAATGTCTGCCTTATTAGTTGTTCGACAGGATTTATTCTCATTGATCAACGTTATCAATCGATCAATTATTACGCACAGCAATAGCAACAATATTATCAAACGTAAATTATTCGGTGGAAAACATTCAATCATTATTGATCATAATAAATTCAATTCATTATCATCGTTAACGAATAAAGCATCCATATCATCAAAAGTGAAAAAAATGTCTGCAACAAAATTAAATGATGAACAACGTAAAGAATTATTACAACCATTATTGGAACAAAAATGGTCAATGGATAAATCTGGTCGTGATGCAATAACAAAAGAATTTCAATTTAAAGATTTCATTGAAGCATTTAGTTTTATGACACAAGTTGCCATGAAAGCTGAAAAAATGAATCATCATCCTGAATGGTTTAATTGTTATAATCGTGTTAATATTTTACTTTCATCGCATGATGTGAATGGTCTTAGTGAACGTGATATTCGTTTGGCTAAACAGATTGAAATTTATTTCGAACGTTTCAAACAATAAATGATGGTTTACATTCTTTCAAAGGGCTGATTCAATCATCACCGTAAATTTGTTGGCCATCGAAAGTTTTCTTAATACTTTTTTTCGTAGTTTTTTCCGACCAAAATTCTGCTGTTTCTTCTTTTCTTTATCATCAATTTGAACTGAAATAAAATTTTGTTTCATTTTCATTTGTTTTGTTGTTTTGATTGGATTTGTTTGTAATGTTGTTGTCGTTAATTTTGATGATGATTGAAAAAGTTTTCTATCGATTGGAACTGGTAAACAAACAGAATTATTCATTTTTTCTCGAAAAAAATAAACAAACAAACCTCCAAGATCATTATTGTTTTCAACGATACTCAGTTTTCTTCCCGAATCAATCATTTTTGTCGATATTGCCTGTATGCCCATTTTATTAAAAAAATTTTTCAATTTATCATTATCATCATCATGTAGATGATGATTATAGATATCATATGTATAGACCATCATTGCTTTGATAAAAATACTGGGAGAGAAAGAACATAAAATACATTCATTAAACAGCAGTTTGATTTTTTGGAAATCGACCAAACACACATACCATATTCGTGAAGCTAAACCAATGATCATAAGAAAATGATTAATCAATTGTCCTAATTCGATCCATATTTTCGAAAGTCTATGTTGATTTATTAATAATTTCATTTGGTTAGAAAAAAAAAGAAAATGATCATCATTATCATTGAACTAACCTGAAAACTTTCATCGATATAATCGAAATTTTATATAAACAAAAACCAAATTGTTCCAATTTATTGACGGTAATTTGATTATAATCATTGGGAAAATGTTTGATTTTCGAACAAAGTTTATCAATCCAACGACAAAATTGTTCAATCGAACGTGAATATTCAGAATTTCTTAAACGAATACCGATTTTCGGTGACATTCGTTTCAATAATTCACATTCAGCATGAAAAGATTGATCATTTATTAAACAATAAAGAGATTTATAGGATTTTTCATTCGATTCTTTATTAATCGATTGATCATTATTATTAATCACAGACATTTTTTTTTTATCAAAAAAAAGTTAATTAATTTTTGTTTACAATTTTTATTTTTAAAAAAATTTTTTGAAAAATCTGTTTTGTGATCGAATCCAATCGATGTGGTCCATTCATATAATCCATATTAATCCAAATATTTATATTCTTTTTCATTTGATTCTTGAAAATATTTTCCAATCAACGGTATTTTCTGATGAAAACGAACACCCAAAACACTGAGAAAACATCCTTTCTGTTAATGAAAAATAATAATGATAGTTAAAATCGAATGAATCAATTTATCGCCAGTATAACTTACCAGATAAAGAATAAATATTAGATAAAATGATCCAATTATAAATGTTACCGGATATGTAATATATGAATAATTACCGGATTTATCAATAATTAATTGTATAACAAAATAAATATTGATTACAATAACAGCAATCGATAATGTTGTTGCAATAAAAAAATTGAAAAAATTATTAACAAATTTTCCCATTACTAATGTTGATGATGAAAATGTTAATGTTGGCAGTACGGCAAATGGTAATTGTATAACCATTAATGCATTTAGATAATCATTCATACCGGTTAAACTTTGTACATCGGAAAATATTGTAACAAAAAATGTTGGTGCAATTGCAATACTACGTGTTAATAGTACACGTTTCCAACGTGGCCATTTAAGATTAAGAAAACCTTCCATTGAAAATTGCCCGGCATATGTACCGGTCATTGTTGATGATTGTCCGGCAGCCAATATACCGATTGCCCAAATATAAAATGGTAATGAACCAAATTCACAACCAAGATATATACCAGCTTGATAAAGATCAGCATCAAATGTTTGATTATCATTTTTCAATACATTCATATCGATAAATTTTTTTGATGATTGTTGTTGTTCACAAATTTCATAAACATCATGATTTGTTTTACCAAACAAACCTTTAGCAAAAACCGATATAACAGCCATATTGATTAATAATGATATAAATAGAACGATAGCCGATTCAATTGAAACATAACGATTTGCATCTTTTGTTTCTAAACTTTTTTTATTATTTACACGACGTGATTTTACTAATGCTGAATGTAAATAAAGATTATGTGGCTGTATAATTGCACCGATAATTCCAACTGCTTGTAATAATGCTTTTTTATTGCAACCACTACAATATGGTAATGCTGAACCAATGACAATATCTTTAATATCCGGTTGTACGACAAAAAATTCATATCCAAATGTAACTAAAAAACGAAAAAAAACGACGAATAAAAAAGATATTGTTATTATTTCCGCGGAATTTCCCGAAACAAACTGTAAATTAAATTACCGGCCATGATTGCAATTAAAAAACCAAAAAATGATTCCAATTTTCTTACACCAAATTTATCCAAAAATAAAAATGAAAACGTATCGAATATTGTTATAAGAACACCGGCCCATAATGGTAACCAACGATTTGTCAGCATATAAAGTGCTAATGAAGTACCAATAACTTCTTGCATATCCGAACCAATAATAGCAATTTCAGTCATTATCCATAATAATAATCTTGGTATACGATGATAACGATTATAACATAATTCAGCTAAATGTTTACCAGTTACAATACCGATTCTAGCTGATAATATTTGTATTAATAAACCTAATAATGTTGACCATAACAGTATCCATAATAATTTATAACCAGCAATAACACCACATTGCATATCGGATTCAATATTTCCCGGATCAAGATATGCAATCGACATTAATAAACCTGGTCCGGTAAATGCCCATAAACGTTTCCATTTGAATGAATACTTTGTAAAACAAATTTATTTATCAAACAAACAAGCAAACATTTTTGAATCTTTCGAATCTTACTTACATCATTATCCAAACATTCAGGTATATCGATTTCAGATTGAAAATATGTATCCAATTCTAATTTTTTCTGGCCATTTTCATTTTCATTATTTGTTTCCGAAGATTCTGTGTCTGTGGTGAATTTGGAAAATTGAAGAAAAAATAAACAGCAAAGATTATTGAAAGAACGAAATTTTCAAAAATATTCATTGACAAACTTTTGTTCATTTGAACCATCGTCAAAGTCGCCATCACTAGAAATTGTTTGAAATTCTTTACAAATCACAGATCACAATACGAAAAACAGAGACAAAGATGTATTGATTGATCATAAAAAAAGAATATCTTCTGTCTCTGATATTGGATCAGATCATTCTTTTAAATACCTGTCATCATTCGACAAACCCCTTCTTTTTTTCTTTTTTTTTTGTTGGAAAAAAATCCTTATTGACTGTATAATAATTAATAATAATTTTATTGAAAAACGCATATCCGCAAGGATAATTGCGTGAAAATTTTATTGACTGTATATGATTGTTAGTGATGACCTTTTGTGCCCAAACACAAGGTGTAGAATGAAAACAAAAAAGATGCAAGACATTTCTTATTATTTTGGGCACAAAATAATCAATAAAAAAAATCCTTTTTTACACAGGATTCTCGTGGTGTTTTTTTTTGTGTACTTTTTTTTAGGATGGGGATTTCATATTTATTTTTGTTTTGATTTTTCTTATCTAAATTACATTACAAATTTTCAAAATTCTTTTTCTTTTTGTATAAACAATTTCCTTTTCAATAATAATAATAATTTTTATATGATCAGTCTGTTTATCATTTCTGATTGATTACAAAAGTTTTTAATTTGTATTTTTTTTTTTTTTTTTTGATTGAAATTGAAAAGATTATCAGGATTTTAAAAATGTTGATGATAATTCCTTTTAATTAATCAATCAAATATTTCTTAGATCACCATCCTTGTAACAAAAACAACAAACAATAAAACAAAAACAAAGAACCCTCCCCATTTTAAAACAAACAAACAAACAAACTACGACGTTTGTATTTTTTTAAAGTGAAATACAATGATTTTATTATTTATTTGGCGATGTTCAAATTGTTTTGATCTAAAATTTCTTATTTTGAGATCAGTTTTTTTTAATTTTTTTTCTTGTAAAACAAATATTTTCGTTTATAATTTTAAATGATAAAACAAAAGTTCAGATTCAGATTTGATTTAATCAATATATTTAAATTCAATTTCATCTGGTTCTTTAAAATATTTTCCAATCACTGGAATTCGTTCATGAAAACGTACACCAAGTACACTAAGAAAGCAGCCAACCTTTTTTGTTTTGTAGTTTGATTTTTGTAATGAAAAAAGAAAAAATTGCAATTAAAAAAGGTAAAATAATCAAATCAGATATAATTACCAGATAAAAAATAAATGTAACATAAAGAATACCAACAATAATTAATAATGGATAAAGAAATGGTCGATTTTGTTGATCAGAATTATCAATCGTTAATTGTATTGGTGAATAAACATTAATTGCAATAACAATAATTGATAATATTGTTGCAATAATTAGATTGAATAAATTATTAACAAATTTTCCCATTACTAATTTGGATGATGAAAATGTTAATGTTGGCAGTACGGCAAATGGTAATTGTATGACCATCAATGCATTTAGATAATCATTCATACCGGTTAATTTTTTTATATCCGAAAATACTGTTACAGCTAATGTTGGTGCAATTGCAATACTACGTGTTAATAGTACACGTTTCCAACGTGGCCATTTAAGATTAAGAAAACCTTCCATTGCAAATTGTCCGGCATATGTACCGGTCATTGTTGATGATTGACCAGCAGCCAATATACCTATTGCCCAAATATAAAATGGTAATGCACCAAATTGACAGCCAAGATATAGACCAGCTTGATAAAGATCAGCTTTAAATATTTCATTATCATTATCCAATATATCCATATTGATAAATTTTTCTGTATGATTTGAACATAAATGATAAATATCTGAATTTGTTTTACCAAATAAACCATGTGCAAATATTGCCGTAACAGCTAAATTAATCAAAAATGATACAAATAATGCAATACTTGATTCAATCAATATATAACGATTTGCATCTTTTGTTTCCAATCGTTTACGATTATTAACATTACGTGATTTTACCAATGCTGAATGTAGATAAAGATTATGTGGCATAATTATAGCACCAACAATACCGACTGCTTGTAATAAAACATCTTTATCACAATCTTTACAATATGGCAATGCCATTCCTAAACCAATTTTTCCGGCATTAGGTTTTGCAAGAAAAAATTCATAACCAAAAGTTACTGTTTGAATATTTGAAAAAAAAACAAAACAATTAAAAGATTTTGTGATAAAAATCATTGAATGAAAACTCCTATTCACCTGCCATAACTGTAATAAGAAAAGCAAAAAAGGATTCCAATTTACGAAGACCATATTTATCCAAAAATAAAAATGTAACCGTATCCAGAATGGTAAGTAAAACACCAACCCATAATGGTAACCAACGATTTGTTAGCATATAAAGTGCTAATGCAGTACCAATAACTTCTTGCATATCCGAACCAATAATAGCAATTTCGGTCATTATCCATAATAATAACCTTGGAAATTTTGGATAACGTGAATAACATAATTCAGCTAAATGTTTCCCGGTTACAACACCCATACGTGCTGATAATATTTGCATCAATAAACCTAATATAGTTGAATAAAGTAATACCCAAAGTAAACGATAATTAGCAATAACACCTGTTTGCATATCGGATTCAATATTTCCCGGGTCAAGATATGCAATCGACATCAGGAAACCAGGCCCGGTAAATGCCCATAATTTTCTCCAACTAAATGAATACTGTAAAAAAAACAACAACAACAACAAAAACGATAAAACAAATGCGAAAGAAAATTTTTGAAACATACATCTTCATATGGATCATGTGGAATTTCAATTTTATTATTGAAATAAGTATCCAATTCCATTTCTTCATGTTGTTGTTGATGATCATTTTCGGATCCATTTTTACGATCCGTTCCTGGATTTAAAAAAAAAAAAAAAAATGAAAATTTTATCGTTTGGTAAAGAATTAGAAAAATGATGATGATTAAATTCAAATTTTTTTTCAATTAACTTTTTGGCATGATGATGATGATGGTAATCAGAATCGAATCAAGAAATGTGTGAGAGAATGTCGATGCTTAATGTTGTAAAATGTTACAACAACAACGATTGAAAAACAAAAGGAAAGAAAGAAATTGAAAATCCGTAATCCATTATCTATTTATATTAATTTAATTAATTATAATTTTAGTCTGTTCACCTTGATGATAATTTTTTTTTGTTAATAACAAAAGAGACAACAACAAACGACGATTATGGATAATGATTATTGTGGATGCATTATGTGTATACAAAATAAAATTCCAAAAAGGTATAATATTACCTACATTGCAATACTTTTTTGTTGTTGTTGTTTGTTTGTTTGTAAGCATAAAACAAAAACAAACGATAATTTTTAACCCATATAGAGATACGATAATTGGCTCATCTGATTTCGATTTTTCTCTTCTTCTTTGATGTAAAGAGAAAATCCATGGTGATTTGATTTAGAAAAGCAACAACAACAACAACTTTAAAATGATCAATTTTTAATTGATCGATTTATCAATTAATTAAATCGAACCGGATAAAAATTAGAACTTGAATTCCATCACGTTTCTTTCTTTTTTTTGCCAGTTATTTCTGGCATTCCATATCGATTGATTATCGATTGATTATGTGTTAAAATCAATCAATCAATCAAGTGATAAAATGGATTTCGTACTTTTCATTATCACATTATTTGTTTCCAAAAAAAACTGTTACAATTTATTACAGTTATCTAATCTGATTGATTGATTGATTGAATTCTGATTCAAAAAAAAATTGGACATCCTCCTGTATCGATTGATCGGATTTTGATTAATTTTCCAACAAACAATGATTTCCAAAACAAAACAAAAGCAAAAAGCAAATAACAAATTAGAAATCTCTTTTGAAAATTGTTTAATAATGGATCCTAACACTGACATTGACTTGACTGAATGATTAGCTTTCCTTTTCTCACTATAGGAATTTATTTTTTGCTGTTCAAAAGTCAAAAAAAAACTGACCATTACTAGAAATCGCTAGAAAAAAACTATTTCCTATCTTGTTTTCGAATCTTTTTTTTGTCTGCCTGTTTGTTTTTGGTTTGCAAATGAAAAAAAAACAAAAAACAAATTCTTCTTAATCAAATCAATCATCGATCAATTCGATCGATTCAAAATGATTGTCGAACAAGACAAATTCGATTGAATAGCATGCATGCAATCGCAATGATAAAATTAATTTTTAATTTGAAAACCAACAGAAAAATCAACAATTAGTTCATATCTGTTGACCATATTTCTCTCTTTGCATTTTGCTGTTTGATATCAATGACCCGGGCAATCACAAACACATTTCCTGTGTTCATCATCAGGGGATAATGTTCTGTTGTTTAAAAAAATTTTAGCCAACGAAACAAAAAAAGGAAAAATCCATAAAATCCACACAGTGAAATCCTTTTCATCATTTATTGATCTTTGATCTTGCTTGCTTGTTTGTCTATTTGAATTCAAACTTCCTCAAACGTAAATGGTATTTGAAAAATTTTTCATCAAAAAATTAAATTAATTTTTTTTTGTCATACTTGTCACAAACACACACACACACACATACCACTGAACAACTGAACAACGACGACCCTATCAAATTTGCCAGAAAAAAAAGTCCTGTTACCAAGGATTTTAACGTACATTTTATAATATATTCAACGTTTTACGAATATAGAGACAAGAAAATGTGATAATAATGTTTTTATAATGATAATTTACAATTATAATCATAAATCATTGATTATCATTGATGACCAAACTTATTATCGATGACCAATGATAATGTGTGAAAAGAATTTATAAATCCAAAAGAACAAAACAAAACAAAACAACCGAACCGAACAGATAATAAAAAACGTGTATAGTATTTTCGATTACTAAACTAACATTGTGTGTTTGTGTTTGTGGTTTGCGTTCACAATTGGACAATGTGTTTATCACGTAACGTATCCAACACATAATCATCATCAATATCGAAACTGAAAAATCTAGTTTAATAATACTGTTTTACTACTGATTTTCTGATCGATGGCCTCAATATTGATGATAATGTTGTTGGACACCCTTTTTTTTTGCATTTCTCTCTTCAAATAAATAAATTATGAAAATCATCATCCAGAGAAACAACAACAAAAAAAATATTGATTTTGTTCATAATTTACTGATTGATTTGGCTGATTGAACATTTTGATGATCATCATTAACATTCTTTTGTTTTTTTGAAACTTTCTTCTTCTTCTGCTTGTTCTGCTTTTTTCCGGGATTCCAGAATATCAAATCATATGATATGATGATCATGCGTCATTTAGAGATTCACAACTAAATTACATTACATTTTTTCAAAATATACTAAAACAAAACAAAACAAAACAGTTTTCTTAAAATGTTTTTTTGTTGTTGTTGTCACTTTTAAGTTTGTTGCATGTGATATCATCATATTTTAGTTTTTAGTAGTTTGTTTCTGTGTTTGTATTCTGTATTCCAGTGGTTCAATTTTGTTTGTTTGTTTGTTCGTTGTTTTCCTCATCATCATTTGCCTTAATTTGCCTCATTTTACCTGAAAATTTTTTGTTTTGTTTTTTCTTTAATCTGTGATCATCACCCATTTCTCAATATTGTTCATCGATTGATTGATTGATTGATTGAATCCATCTACCGAAAAGAAAAAGCAAAAAATGTACGGTCTACTTATTGAAAATATTATCCAATATATACAGGATAATTTTGGTGTTGATAAATGGAATGAAATTCGCCGACAAGCACAGATTGAAGAAACAAGTTTTCATACACATACTGTTTATCCGGATGTTTATACTAAAAATATTATCGATAAAGCTTGTAAGGTAAGAATGTTGTTTTTTCGTTGTTTTGTTTTTCCTATTCAATTCGTTCATTTTGATTTTTGATTTTTTTTGTTGATTTTTTTTTAAAATATTAATTTTATGTTTTCAAAGACACTACGTATATCGGAAAAACAATTATTACTTGGTATTGGTGAATCATTTGTTACATTTATTGGTCGTTATGGTTATGATGTTGTACTATCAGCATTGGGTATGTTTCATTTTATTTTTCCTTCATGTTTCAATTGGAAATTAGCAAAAAAAACTATTCAGAATAACTTTCTTTGCAAGATTTCCACATTTTAATAATTTCTCATTCCTCCCCCATTTATTTTCCTCTCTTTCACCCCCTTCATAATAATAATTTTATTCTGTCGTTTATTTTTGTCGAAATAAATAAACGACATACACAGACATCGACAAACCAGAAACCAAAGATCTGGATCTGGTTATGAAAAAATGAAACGAAACAAGAGCAAAAGAGAGAGAGAGAGAGATGATAATGTGATAAAAGTTTTTAGTTACCATCATCAAACTTTATGATGAAATTAGATAAGTACTGATCTAATTATTCAAATTATTTATTGATGAGTTTTTTTTCAGTCTCTGTGTGGTGAATCATTATTTTTTTTCGGGCTGAATGTTTGGAAAAATTCTTTCTTTCTTGTTTTTTGTTTTTGTCACACAGCCATTAGTTAGTTTGTTTTTCAATTCTTTCTTTCCTTGCTTTTTTTCGCATTATAATTAAATTTGCATCCTCGAGTAATAATTGCCAATTTGGATACGAACAAAACATAGGAAAAAAATTCAATAATATCATGGACGATATATAAATCAAATTAGATATTCTCTGGTTGAAATTATCATTATTATTAGATAAAAGTAACAGTTGTTGTTGTTGTCGCTTGATAATTTATTTTATCTGGGAATTTTTTTCCCACAGAAATTGATAATGAAATTTGATGATCTATCATTTTTGGGTCATTGAATTTTCCTTTGGTACAAAAAATGGCTAACTTTTTTTTTAAAAAAATTTTGTTTCCCCTACTTTCAGGAAGAGAATTTAGCGATTTCCTAAACAGTTTGGATGATTTACATGAATATTTACGGCTTAGTTATCCCAGATTGAAACCACCATCATATTTTTGTGATAATGAAAATGAATATGGTCTTATTTTACATTATCGAACGAAACGTAATTTTCTATTATGGTATACTGTTGGACAAATACTTAAAGTTGCAAAATTATTTTATTCAACCGATGTTGAAGTTGAATTATTAAGCGAAAATCAAGAAATAAATGAATATCATTTTATTTTACAATTACATTTTGATAATCGTGTTTATTTGGAACGTTTACGTAATGGTATTGGTGAACATCAACATCATAGTAATCATCATGGTAGTTTATCATCAAGATGTTTATCAAGATTATCAATCAATTCACCATTACTTTATACAAATAATTTTAATAATAACAACAACAACAATAACAATAACAATAACAATAATAATGATTCATCGAATAGCCGTGAAAGTCCAATCAAAATACAAAATTATCAATATTGTCCATTATCACAGCAACAACATTTAATTCTGAATCGTAATGTTTCACCATCACCATCACCATTATCGATACAATCATCATTATCACCATCACCATCACCATCACCATTACCACCATCATCATCAACTACCACACAAACACAATTAACACAATTTTATTCATTAAATAATTCATTAGAACATATAAATCTATCACCAATTACATTAGAATTATTTATGGATATATTTCCATTCAATATTGTATTTGATTCAAATATGAAAATCTGTCAAATTGGTAGTTGTTTAAAGGTTTGTTTGTTTTTTTTGGATCCCCGAAATTTTCTATTGATTTTTGATCGATTTTCTTTCTTCCAATTTCCCATAGATGGTTTGTCCAAATATTTTAGGACAAAATTTAACCAAAGTATTTTCATTAATTAAACCAAAAATTGATTTCAATTGGGAATCGGTAAGCGTGTGTGTGCGGGGGGAATCAATCAATCAATCAATCATTAATCAATTTTTCGTTTGCTCAAATATTTAGATATTACGACATACAAATACAACGTTTGAAATAAAACTGGATATTTTACTTAAAAGTGGTAATAATAGTAGCCGTATTATACGTGAATTACGTAATAATAGCCGATCAAATTTGGCCGATTATGAAATGATGAATCGTAGTGATGTTGAAATTGCACGTGAAGTTAAATATCGTGAAGAATATGGTCAATTACCAAATCATGTTACTGTTTTAAATGATTCATCACCTGTTGGTGATAATAATCAATCATTTTTAAAATTAAAAGGACAAATGATTTATTTTGATTGTTGGAAATGTATTTCATTTCTTGGTGCACCAAAGTAAGTTTGATTTTTTTTTTGAATTTGTTTTCGTTTGTTACAAGTTTGACAAATTTTTTTTTCTTCCATCATCAGTGTCGCAAATCTAGATACATTAATCAAAACAGGATTATATTTAAATGATTTAAGTATGCATGATTTTTCACGTGATATGGTNGATTGTTGGAAATGTTTTTCATTTCTTGGGGCCCCAAAGTAAGTTTGATTTTTTTTTTTTTTTTTTTGAATTTGTTTTCGTTTGTTACAAGTTTGACAAATTTTTTTTTCTCCCATCATCAGTGTCGCAAATCTAGATACATTAATCAAAACAGGATTATATTTAAATGATTTAAGTATGCATGATTTTTCACGTGATATGGTATTAGCTGGTCAACAACAAAGTGCAGAATTAAAACTTGCATTAGATCAAGAATTACGTAAAAGTCGTCAACTGGAAATAACAATAAGAAAATTGGATGAAGAAAGACGTCGATCAGATGAATTATTATATCAAATGATAAGTTGATTTGTAAATTGAATTTTTGTAAATAAAATTTTAATTGTAAAAATTGTTTTTTTTCCATTTATAAATCCCTAAAAAGATTGCCGATAAATTACGTGTTGGTGAAAAAAATATTGAAACATGCCAGGTAATGATTTGAATTTTGCTTTCTCTGCTTGATTAATCGAAAATTTTTCTATTTTAAATTAGTATTTTGCATCGGTAACCATACTGTTTTCGGATATTATAAATTTTACTGAAATTTGTAGTAAAATTGCACCAATGGATGTTGTTAATATGTTGAATGAAACATATACTTGTTTTGATCGTCTGACCGAAAAACATGATATTTATAAAGTTGAAACAGTTGGTGATGCTTATATGATTGCTGGTGGTCTGCCGGTTCACCAGGAAGAAAGTAGTTATAATCATGCACGTAAAGTTTGCCTTGCTGCTAGAGATATGATACATGCTTGTTATCAGATTCGTGATCCATCACGTGGTAGACATATTAAAATTCGTATTGGTATCCATACAGGTAAAATTGTCGTTTGTAGAAAATTTCTGTTTTAAAAAACACAAAAAAAAACTTTCTTTTTTTTAAAAAAAATAGGACCCGTTGTTGGTGGAATTGTTGGACAAAAAATGCCAAGGTAAGTAGAATTTGAATTTGTGAAAAGTTTTTATAAAAAAAATAACAATTTTATTTCCAAAAACATTAGATATTGTTTATTTGGTGATACAGTAAATACATCAAGTCGTTTGGAAACAACAAGTGCTAAAATGAAAATCCAAATTAGTGAAGTAACCCAGCGATTATTGGATCCAAATGAATGGATCATTCGAGAACGTGGTACAATCCGTTTGAAAGGTAAAGGAATGATGAAAACATATTGGTTAGAATATCGTAAAGATCGTATGAATAAAAATCAATTGGATGGCCGATTGAAAAATCCATCGGATAATGATGATGATATTAGTGATGTTGAACAACAAAAAATTGATCCAAATTTTGATCCATTAAATCTTCAAAGTGGCGGTGGTGGTGAACAAAATAAACAATCAACAAATCAAAACATACTTGATGATAGTAATTATTCACTGTTTATCGAAACAAATCGTTTTAAATGGCCTTGTCTTATTATTTGAAAAAATCAAAATCAAAAATTGACTTATTTTTTTTCAAATTTTAAAATTCAATTGTTTTTTTTAAATGAACATTTTTCTTTGATTTATAAATCCAATTTTTTGATTGAATCTAATATAACATTAAAACTTTTCATTTCGGATGATGTTAATGGTTTCAAATTAAATGTACGAAATTGTTCAGATTTTCCTTCTAATTCATTGATTTTTTCAACATTATTTTTAACATTTTTATGTAAAATTTCAATTTGTTCATTAACATTATTTTGATCCTGTTGAATTAATGAACGTGCACGTTTTATTGGATGTTTTATAAACATATTACCCATACAAATATAAATATTTTGGTCATCATCATCACCATGATTATAATGATTTTTAATTGCAGTTAATGCTTCACGATTTTTTTGTCGTATTCGATCCAAATTGATAATTTCCGTACGATCATTAAGAATTGATTCACCAATTGATTCACTTTTTTGTAATGTTGTCAATACATTATGGATATCATAAGTTTTATCATCAAATTGATCCATTGTTGAATAATCAAAAACACGGTTCCAAAATGGACAAGTTTGGAAAAAAACATGCATGCATGAATGCGTTGAACAGCAACTCTCCACATGCATGTTTGGTGGTGTGTGAGCACAGCTGATTGTGTTTTTGTTTTTGTGTTTACGTCACGTTTTGTTTCGAGAAAAACAAAATTTGGATTTCCTTTTTTCGAGATTTGTTTTTTTTAATTTTGTTTTCATTGATTTTTTTTGGTTGAACAAAAAAAATGTCCGCATCAATCAATCAATTTTCAACTATAAATCAATTGGATGATTTAAAAACAACATTAATACCTGAAAATCGAACCAGACAAGAAATAAATCGTGATGATGATTGGGATAATCGTTGGAATTGGGATACAAGTGAATTAGTTTATGATGATAATAATGATGATAAAAAATATATTTGGTTAAATGAATGTCTAATTTCATTATCACCATTTTTGGATATGTTAATTATTGGACGATCAAAAACTGTATCGATATTTCATTTGAAACAAAATTCAGCAGCTAATAATGAATTCAATCCAATTTATACGACAACATTACCCGGAATCGAGAATGATGAAACATTAACCAATATTGTATTATTACCATTTGTATCACAGAAAAAATCTGCAGTAAATTTTCGTGATTGGACAGCAATTTTAACCGGATTTTCATCCGGTTATTTTCGTATTTATACTGAAAATGGAAAATATCTTCTATTATCACAGCTATTTCATGATGAACCAATTTTAGATATTAAATGTCGTACTTATTCACAAAATCTTTTGCTATTAGAACAAACAGATGAAATCCTGATTATTTATCCAACAGCAATCATCCAAATTGATGGTTTTAGTCTATTTCAAATGATTAAACATTGTCGTAATCGTTTAATGAAATCATCAGATGAAACAATGAATATTGTTGATGGTGGCCTATCATTTTTCAATAAAGATAATAATCATGATAATAATCAAACACCATTTACATTTAAAAAATGGTCATTTCAAACATCATCATCCGATAGTCATATTAATGATTGTGTAAATGTTTGTTCATTTATTCGTAATGATTTTGATGCATTAGTATCACATTCAATTGATAATGGTGGTGGTAACAAACCATTAACCAATGATTATGCTAATCTTTTTTTTACAACCGGTACAAATCCTTACGTTGGATTCTATCGTGCACAAGAGGTAATCGATTTGATTCATTTGAAAAATTTATAAAGAATTTAATAAAAATCATTATTCTAGGGAACAACACATGCAATAATTGATGAATTATCACAATATCTAATGAATAAAGTGAAAAATGTTTTTTCATTTTTCAATCAACAAAAATCACCGAAAAATGATAAAGAAATGATAAAACCATCGACAAATGTTTCGGCCGATTTATCATTATTTGATGAACGTTTAGGTTTGAAAATTTGTTTATCACCAAATCGACGATTAGCAGCTGTAACCGATGATTTCGGAAGAGTTATATTGTTCGATATGCAAAATCTAATTGCTATTCGTATTTGGAAAGGTTATCGTCGTGCTGAAATTGGTTGGATTGTTATTGATGAAGATTTAGAACAATCATCCACAGATATTAGCAATCGAAAACAGGCACATTTTTTAGTTATTTATCTACCAAAACGTGGTATACTAGAAATTTGGTCCGCACAAAATGGACCACGTGTTACAGCATTTAATGTTGGAAAAAATTGTAAACTATTATATATTGATCATACAATGTTTGGCCTTAATTATGTGATACTACAAAATATTAAACAAACAATGAGCTTTCAAGAATATCAACAATTTTTTTCATATTCAAGATGTTTCCTATTCAATTATGATACTGGAATGATTTTTCAATTTTATATACCATTTCTTTGTTCATTAACCGATAAAAATAGTAAAAAAACACGTGATATACATATAATGAAAGATTTAAAAAATTTATTAAAAAAATCGGATTCCAATATTGATCAAAAGACAAAATTCATGGATGAAATAATGAAATTAATATCAATGTTAAAAACATCTGAAATTAGACATGAATGTTTAGATTTAATATGTAACGAATGTCAAGATGTAAATCTAATTCTTGAATGTACAAAAAATTTACAAAAAGATTTACTTGAATTATTGGAACGAAATGAATTAGATTTTGAAAATAAATTATTATTACAAATGTGTGCTCGAATTATTCAACTTTGTCAATATTATTTAAATGTCAAAAATCGAACAGAAGAATTGGAAACGAAATTCTTGAAATTAATTGAACAACAAAATGAACAACAACCAGATTTACAACGATTGACAGAACAATTGAATGGTTGGTCAGAAAATGATGTTGTACGTATAATATCATTATTAGCATTTCGTCAATCGGTATTGAAATCGACAACAACAACAAATGTAACTGATGAAATGAAGAACAATTCAACAATTTTAAATGATTTTACAATCAATGAAATGTTATCACATTTTACATTATATTATAATCATTTAGTGAAAAATGATCAGCAAGAAATTTATGAAAATTTACCAATTGAAATTATATTGATGAAAGAAAATATGACAAATGTCAATGTTAATATGAATAACAGTAACAAAAAGAAAAAGAATCAAACAACAAACAGATTTGAAAACAAAAACAAACAAAGATCAACGATCAATAATATTGATAATATTGATCAATTTATTAATCTGGAAAGATTATCAAAATTTTTATTTTTTACAACATTCGTAGATGATGATGATGAATCGAACGTAAAAAATCTAACGGATAATGTTTGTATTTTATCATCAAATTTATTATTATTATTATTTACATCATGGTTAAATTCGGATTTTTCATTATATTGGCCATCATGGTTAAAATTTTCATCAACATTTAACCAAATTATTGATCGAATAAATGCTATACATTTACAAATGATGATTAATAATGAAAATACTAATGATGATGATGATGATGGAATTATATTTGATTTTTCATGCTTAAATGATCAATTAAGTCCCAGTTGGATTGATATTATTAAATTGATTTATAAATCAACAAATATACCGGCTTCATTTATTGCAATCAATATGATAAAAGCACTTATTAATCGAATCAAAATGGAAAAGAAAATTTTCGAATCGAATGAAAAAGATTCGAATAATGAAACTGTTAATGTTAATGTTGTTGATGATGAACGAAAATCATTACATAGTATCATATCAGCGGATAATGATGAATGGGAAACATTACATTTAGATAAAGAAAATTTAAATTTATTAGCAAAACAATTGGAAGATTTATTTTTACTTGATTTATTATTGAAATCATGTGATACAAATACAAAAATACCATCATCATTGAATAATGGTGGTGGTGGTGGTTTGAAAAATATTGAAAACATTTCATTATCATTATTATTAACAAGTGGTCCGGGTATTGTTTCGGAAATTGTTGCCCGATGGGCTATTTATCATAAAATTGATCCAGAACTTTTTACTGATTATAAACATATTGATGAATGTGAATCAAAAACAAATATAGATACATCGGATAATAATGTTGAAATTTTAAAAAATATTAATTTAGAAATTGGTAAAAATGCCGAAAATGAATTACAAACATTAACAGAAAAATCAACATTGATTGAAATATTAAATCATGTACGTGAATGTTTTCCAAATTGTCTTGATTCTGATATTCTACTTATAAATTGTTATTGGGAATTATTAAGACAATGGAATTATCAACCATTATTATATAATCAAATTGAACAATCATTAAAATATTTAGAATTAGTATCAAGTTCAATATTGAAACATAATGTTGCACAAATGTCATGGTGTTTATTTATACAGAAAAAATTTGAATGTTTATGCCATTTAATTGAAAAAATGGGTAAAAAACCTAAAGATCGTGTTATACGTAAAGAATTAGAAATGGGTAAGTAATTTGATCCAATAACCAATCAAACAAATGGAATGATGGTTTTTTTTTCTTTTGTTTTTGATTTCCCTGTTTTTCCCCCACTAGATGAAAATAATTTGGAACAATTTTCCAATTTTATCTGTAATTTATTAGATTTTATGATTCGAACAAGTGTTTCATCCGAAACTGAAGCATTACCATTATATACAATGAATAATTGGTGGAATAGTTTTAATTCATCAACTAATAATAATAATAATGAAAATTTTAATGAAGAATTTTTTCGATATAATTTACAATCATCATCATCAACAACAATACCATTAGCAATGATGGCAATACATCAAAAAATAGCCAATATTGATCTATTGATTGAATATTATCATTTAGCACAATGTATACAATTTATAATAATATTTTCTGTTAGAAATGTACATCCATTATCATTGTTTTCATCAACAATTCGTGCATATTTTTTTAAAAAAGATTTGGTTTCATTTTTATCTAATAATAACAATGATGGAATTCAACTTAATGATCCGGTATTAATGGAAAAAAGGAAAAAATTTCTAACCAATACTATTACATCGATAGTGCAAACAATTCCATCATATCGTAATGGTTTGTCTTTTTGTTTTTTATGTTTTTCTGTTTTTTCCCATAAATAAATTAATTTCCTATCTTTGATAATTTTTTTTTCGTAAAACAAAATTAGATGACGTAAATGATACAAATACCTGTCAACAATTTTATATTAAAGCAAATCAATGGTTTGGAAAGCTAATCGATTTGGCTAGAGAATGGTCAATCGATATCGATTCATTACGTTTACATTATGTACATCAACTTTATCTTTATGGTTGTGATCCATTAGCTGATGAGGTAAAAAAATAGTTAAAAACAAAATGTTTGTTTGAAAAAATTTCGTTAATTATTTTTTATTCAATTCCAAAACAACAACAACAACAACAACCAAAAAAAAATATTAGCTTATGTCATCAGTATTGGATATAAAAATATTATGTCGTCAATTATTGATTATATGTGGACAACGTTTATGTACAATTATGAATCAAATGTTTCAATCATTAGATGAATGTTCATTTCTACCACCAAATGTTTTATTCTGGATTAAATCATTAGTAAGTTTCTTTTATTATCAATCATGATTGTGTTATTTGAATCAAATTAATTTTTTCTCTTCTTCTTCTTCTTTCCAAAACAACAACAACAACAAACAGATTATCGATCCAAATTGTTTTACCGATGTACCAAAATCATCAACAATATTATTATTGGAAAAAATTTCAAATTTTCTTTATAATAATAACAACAGTGATAATAATGATAATAATGAAACAAATTCCGATGATTTAGCTAATTATCGTATCAGTCAAGAATTATTATTAGCTTTTAAAAGATTTGTTTAAGAAAAAAAAAGAAAAGAGAAAAGATTTTACAACTTTTGCTTCTGTTGAAAACATTGTTAAACTATTGATTGTTTTGTATGTTTGTGTTTGTGTTTGTTTTAATAAAAAATAAAATTCTTATTTTTTTTACAAAAATGAATGAATCCTTTGGCATCCCCTTATGGTGAACCAATTTAGATTTCTTTTCTTCTTTTTAAAAAAAATCAAAAATGAAAAAGTAAACAATTAATGCTCGAATCTTTTAAAGCCTGTCATGAATTTGATAAATAAACAAAATCAGAACATCATCTGTGTTGAAATAGTTGTCGTTTTTTTAAAAAACATTAAATTCCGGGTTTGCAAAAAAAAACTTTTTCATTTTTCAACCAAAATTCTTCTTTGTTACAAACAAAAAAAATCAATCAATCAATCATCACCAGATTAATGTAAATGTAAAAATGTTGTCCGTCTCTCTTTCTCTGTCTATCTATCTATCCTCACTTAACAGTTATTAGGCTTTACAGTTTACCCCTTTTTTTTATCGTTCCTAAAAAAAAAGAATTGCAACATGATTTTTTTATTTAACACAGGAAAATTCTGATTTCAACTTGTTTTTTTTTCTTGGTAATTTGATTTTGCTGTTTAAAATTTTAACAAATAAAATAACAAAAAAAAACATCAAACATTTTCATCAATCAATCGTTCGTTCGAATGATTTCAACTTTTTTTCCTATTAACCATGACAGTCGATCATTGTAAATGGTACAAAAAAAATGGAATTTTTTCGGGAAAAAAACACACACACACACACAATGTCTGTGTGAGAGTGTTAATAGTAACAAGATTTTTTGATTCGAAATTCCACATTTCGAATCAAAAAATTGAACCAAAAAAAAAAACAACATTAATGATTGGTAGTTATCAATGGAAAATGATCATTATTCAATAGAATTGATGTTGAGAGAAGAGAAAAAGAAAAAGAAAAAACAATAATAATAATATGCAGTAAATGTTTGAAATAATTCGTTTGGTTGATTGCGAAAAAAAAAATAAATTCATTAATCATGGATTACGATGAAATGAAAAAGAATGGCAAAAAAATAAACGAAAAATTTAGAAACACATAGCGAGAGAAAATCCAATATGTTTTGTTTTTTTTTTGCAAATAATCAATTGATTAGTTGATTAATTTCAATCTGATCTGATTTGATGTTTTGAAAATTGTTATTTTTTTTAAATGATTTATCTTTTCAGATCCTGTTTTATACATTCAATTCTTCATATATAGGAAAAGAATGAGTAACAACAACTATCGATAGAATCGATTAATGGATATTAAATGGATGGATGGACGGGGATGCAACAGCTGTGTTTGTTTTTTTTCGTGTTTTCTGGATCAAATCAAAATTCTTTTCTTTTATGACCATCATTCATTACCTCTTTATATTTGATTAAGTGGTGAATAAAATTAAAAATTTCAAGAGGAACAATATGCAATTAAAAACAAAATTCAAGTTGAACCGATTATGATAATAATGATGATGATGAGGAAAAAAATACTTTTCTCTCTCTCTCACAATACAAAACGGACATTTCCTTCCTTCACTCACACAATATAATATAAGGTAATCAACTTTAAAACTTAGAAGAAAAAAACCAATTTATTTATTTAAAATTTAAAAACAAAAACAAAACAAAAAAAAAGTTTTGCTAAAAAAAGATTCATTAACGCGTTATAGCGAATCTGCAATTGAGTCGACTCAAATCGAATATAATATAGGCGTATCGCACATTCGAATTGATGATGCGCACATTCATTCTTTTTTTTTACTTGCTGATATTCTATCCCGAAAAAAATATGACGTAAAGAATCGATAAAGACACACACACAAAAAAAATACCACTATTACATCAAATGAAATGAATATCATGTAAAGTAATATAACTTGAAATTCAAATCATCATCATTATTCATTTAGAATTCAAATTGATTACATCGGCCATTTGATTATAAAACAGCAAAAACAACAACAACAACGAAGAATTTATCAAAATAATTTTGTTTGTTGAAAAATTATTAGTTCATTCACTTACCCATATCCATTACTGATCCATCGTTATCATCATTTTCACAGCAAAATAAAACAAAACGAATCGAATCAATCAATTTCAATCAAACCGATTGAATGTTTTTGATGTGCTAAGTACTCATTCTGTCTGTCTGTCTGTCTGTCTTTGTTTGTGTCTTTCTGTATATGACGTAATCACAAATTATTAATTAATTGATTAATTATCGATTAGCAAGAAAGACGAAGAAAAAAAGAAAAGAAAAAAGAATATCGAATAAATTATTGATTATTAATCATCGATTAGATTTCATTGATTGATTGATTGATTCGATTGGATTCTGGATAATGATTTTTAATATTATATTCAAAAAGTACATCAAGAAGTTCAGTCATTCATCATAATCGATATCATCGATAGTTTGTTTGTTTTTTTGTTTTTGGCGTATTCGTTACTCACCTTCGAAAGATACATTCGAATTTTTGTTTTTTTTCTTAACATTCGAATGTTGAAATGAATATTTTGTTTGATTTGATTTGATTTTATGTAAAATTTTCGTTTGTTTGAAAAGAAATAAAAATTTTTTGCTGAAAACAAACAAAGGTAAGTTTATTTTTGAATTTTTTTTTCAAGGAATTCTTTCTTTTTCTTTTTTAATTTGAATAATTATTGGAGCGAAATGAAAATAAGAATATTCTTAACTTTTTTTTTCCTCACTTTTTCTTTTACACAATCACATCCCCCAAACAAAATCGATTTATGATTTTTGTTTTTTTGTTGTTTTTTTGTTTTCATTCTTTAATTTGGCTAAAAGTTTTTTTTTATTCGTTTCTAGCCAAATTTCCTCTCTTTTTTTTCGGTAATAATTCGTATACGAATGGATCATAAGTTAGTTTTTTCATATTCATTTAGTGTATATTTAAAATTCCAATTTTCAACTTTTTTTTCCCTTCCCATATTTTACCAGTGAAAACAAAAAAAGTTGAAATTCATGAACCATTTTTTTTTGCGTTTTGTTTTGTTTATTTATTGTGAAACAATCAACCAGATATCCCAAAAAAACAAAGACAATAATTTTATAATTTTCTTTTTTTCTTAATGATTTTTTTTTCAGTTTCGTTTCTGTTATTTTCTTTGTAAACAAAAAACAAAAAAAAACAGAAACCCAACCTATTGAATGAATGAAACTTTTTGTTTTCTTAATTCTCTCTTTAATTTGGCTACTGCTGTTGATGACAATTTTCGATTTCCTTCCCCTTCGAATCGAGAAAAAGAAAAACCGGGTTTCGTGGCATCATATTTTTTTTTCTTTGTTTTTTTTCCCAGAAAATCTTTTGTTTTTTCGTCTTCGTCTTTTTTTTTCTATAGACCAAAATACATTGTATGTGTCAAATGTTTTAATGCTTCAATAATCTTTTCAATTCTTTTATTACTTACGTTATGAATGATTTTTTTTTGACTTTTCCACGTTTGATCTTTTTTTTTGATTATTATCGTTGTCGTCATTATTATTATTATTATTATTGTTGTTTTTGTTGATAAGGTTTCAATTTTCTGTTGTTGTTGTTGTTCATTATTGTTGTCGTTGTTTGAATTTGATATATGAAAAAAAATGTCCCTTTTTGTTCCAAAATTCGGTCACAAATTTCATACAAAATAATAATTTAATAAAGATTTTCCATTTTTCAAAAAAAAAAACGAAACTTTACAAAGTTCGACATTGACAAGATCCATAGAGAGAGTGAAAAGTGTAAAGATTTTTAAATTCTTTGGTTTTTTTCAAAGAAATTTTTCTTCTTTCGTTCTTTTTTTTTCTATTGAACCAACAAAAGATTCAGTGATTATCAAGCGAATATAAAAGTCAAAATATCAAACAAAAAAAAAATTGAAGAAAAATGCAAAGAAAATATAAATAACGTGACATATCACATTCAAACGAAAGTAAGAATAAAGAAAACCAATGAATTTTTTGTTTGATAGAATTTCAAATATTCAAATAGAACACCATAACAACAACAACAACAACAACTATAGACAGAAGCCAAATCACAAAGAAGAATCTTTCAGACAAAAAACAAAACAAAAAAAAAAAAGGATCCAGATTCTTTTCAGATTCTTTTCTGTTGTTGTTGTTGTCATAGATCATCCTCACATATGAATACATCATATTTACTTTGTTAGTTTTTTTTTGCTTCGATTTTTATCAAAAAAAAATTAGTTTTTTGTTATTGTTGAAATTTACATTTTCTCAATTTTGATATCAAAATATCAGATACCAACAAAACAACACTAGTACTTTTATTTGGTTGTTGAATCATTTTTTCAATGAAATAAAAGAAATAAATAGATTCTTGAAATGAATTTGGTGTGAAAAAAAAATTCAGCCAAAGAAACAAAAAAAAATGTTTTTCAAACGCACAAACTGTTTTTTGGTTTTGTTTTTGTCTATAGATAAAAGAAAAGATGAAAATTTTGATGATGTTTGTTTGATATTTGAATAATATTCAAAAGGAAATATCATTTTTTTTTTGCCAGAAAAAAAAACAAAATCCATATTGCTTACATATATTCCATTCATTCCATTATATATTAATGGTTTACCGTTGGTCCAATTCCCGTTGGAGTTTCCTGTTTTTCGTTTTGGTTAAAAAAAAAAATTTGTTTCCTGAATTGATTGGCTATAGCCAACAGTTTTCGTTAAATTTTCTTATCTCAATGTTTTTACTGAATTGTTTTTCTTCATTTCATTTTTGCTTTCTTTGAAATCAAAGAAAAATTTCTTCCACTCAATATGATTTTATTTTTATTTTATGATGTAAAAGTCATTTCACATTCATCGTCATCGTCGTTATTCGCAGAATAATATTTTCAAAAAGAAAAAACAAGAAATTCCTAAACTAATTATAATCCAGCAAAAAGAGAAAAAGATTAATTTATTTATGATTCGAATAATGATGTTCGTTCAAAACATAGAAGATCGAATCGATCAGTCGATAATCGGTTTTTAAAAAATAAATTTTATTTTTTATTTTTTTTGCATTCTACTCTTACTTTTTTTCCCAAAAACTATAGCCAAAATGAAATGAACATTTGCTAGGAATTTTCAAATTAATCAATCAGATTGATCAGTTGAATTGAATCATTATGATGATGATGATGATGTTTTTTTTTAAGATTTTGTTTTTCCCGAATTCTTAACGAAAATCCATCATTAAAATTCTAGTTAGCTTAACTTTTTCTTCCAAGAAGATGATAATTATAAGAAAAACAAGATATGAAAAGTAAGTAATGTTTATAAAGTAATGTTAAGAATTGGAAAAAAATGATAAAAAGAAGTTAATGTGAAAACTAAGATGATGATGATGATCATAGAAAAAAAAACAATATCTTTATGGTTGTGTATCGAATTTCCATGATCTTTTCTTTTCATTGTTGTTGTTGTTTTTTGACATCTTAAATTTCTTCTTATTTTTTTCATCACTTTACTTTACTTTGCTGGTGTTTATATAATCGATATTTGGGAATTTTTTTCGTCATTCTTATTAACGAAGATGATGATGATGATGAAAAACAATCCGAGAGGAAAAAAATTCTTAATACAAGCTATGAACGAATCCAATGAAAAAAAAGTAGGCAGACAACAGAAGAAAAAATCTAATCAAAAATCAATTCAAACTTTGTTTTTTTTTTGCTTGCTGCAGCCAATAATTCTCTCGTTTTTTTTGATATGTGTTTTGCATTCATAAAAAATATTAATTCCATATTTTATTTTCATGTTTCTGTGTCGCTGTTTTTATGGATTTTTTTTTCTCTCGTTCATTTTCATTTCAGGGCTTTTTTTGGCTCAAAACAAAATAGTCGAAGTAGAAAATGACGAAAAAAAACAATCTTTTTATTATTATTTAAGAGTATTTGTTGTCGATTTTTTCGTTGTTGTTGTTGTTGCCATTATTAGATTCAATAATGATGATAAATTTCAGATGAAAAAAAAATCTCTCTCTCTTTTCATATTATTGATCCACGATTGATTCGATGATTGAGAATTTTTATTTCTATGTGATTGTCGTAGTCAATTGGTCGATGATAATTTAATTTCATCAATGTTTGTTCTATTTTGTGATTGGTGTGTTGGTTCATCATCATTGATTTTATTTTCATTTCATTCTTTATTTGGAATTTTCAAAATTTTACTTTTAGTCAAAACGTAAATTCAACATGAAATTGAATTTACGTTTCTTTTTGTTTATTTTAATTTCACATTGATTTTTGTTTTTTTTATGCTGTTTGAATTTCTATTATTTTTTTATTTATTTAGTTTTTCTGCCTAAATGTTAAATACAATTAGAGAACATAAATACAGATTCCATTAAAAACATAGAGAAAGAGACAAGTAATTTGTTTTTTGGTATTTTTTTTTCTGTTGAAACACTTATTCTGTGTTATGCAACAACACAGAATCGATAAAAATATATTCATTTATTTTATTCTGTTTCAATGGAAAATCAATTTGAAACTTATTATTATTATTATGCATACATCCATATACAACACATTGAACTAATAGAATAACTTTATCATTAATCCAAATTGTAAGTTTGTTTGTTAGTCAGTTAGTTTATTTTTGTTGGTTAAGTAATGTTTTTTCGGTAAGCAGCATATGTGTGTAATTATGTTTGTTTGTTACGGTGAGCATAATTAACACCCACACACATACGTACGCATATTTTCTATAAATTAACAGAGGAAAAAGAATAAGTTAAAAGAATCAACATTAATAGTAAATAATAGACATGATTTTCAAGAAGAAAAAAAAGTTTTACGAATAAAATTTTCCCATCACAACATCGTCTGTCTGAGATAAAACAAAAATTCAATAAACTTTGGATAATCATGTACATAAGTGTTACGATCATTAAATTTTCAATCCTTTATTTTGCTTTAACCAGAAAAAAAAACAATAAGTATCCAAATGTTAAACATTATCTTTGTGGATTTCTTTCGTAATCATCATCATCATTATTGATTGTACAAATTCAATTGCCAATTCATTTTTATTGTTTGCTTTCCAAGGAAATTTGCATGTATTTAGTTTTTCATTAATGTTGCTGTTGTTTTTATGTTAATTGATTTTTAATTATTCAATTTTTTTCTAGCTTCCGGTTATCGAAAAATTTTAATTAATATTTCAAAGGAAAAATATTTGATCAAAATATCTAACGATAATAACCAAAAATAAACAAATCTTTTGTTTTTTTTTCTGTAAATAATCTTTTCAACGAAAATCATCAATCTTAATATCATTTTAGCCGCATCATGATCATCATAATCGATCATTGCATTTCATTTCTCATTTTCCTTGTTGTCGTTTTTATTTCATCATTTTTATTTCATTTTTACCCCACCTTTGTTTTCCGAAAAACAAAAATGTCATGGAATATTTTTTCCCCCGTATTTTCTATTTCCTTCTTTGTAATGAATATTCATCATCATCATCATCAGCATTTGGAGTTTTTGCATTTTGCACTCACGCAAATATTGTTGTTGGTCTAATGAATATCATTTTTTCCCACCACTAAATCGTTTTGTTTTGCTTTTTTGGTTAAAAAAAACAATCAATGAAAATTTGTCATTACACACAAGGTAAATTGAATTTGGGATTTTTTTACACCAACTACATTAGTTTACAAGGCAAACTTTACCTGAACAACCAACAACAAAAAAAGATTTGTGATAAAGAGTTGCCAAAACAAAACAACAATCCATTATCTGATCATCATAACATTGATAAACAAAATGATGATGATGATGAAAATAATTGACAACCAACAGAATAACAACAGCCAAAAAAAGCAAACTTTTTTTTAGGAAAAGAAAATATTCATTAAAAAAACATGATAATGATAATGACTTATTCTTTTTCTCCTCTATGACCAGATGTATTTTGTTTGTTGTTTCTGTCAAAAATTCTGTACTTTTAATTTTGTTGTTGTTTTCACATCATGTTTTTTTTTGTTGGATTTTGACTAAATCAAGATAGTGTAATTTAAATTTGTTGAACAAAACTTTTATTAATAAACTTTGTTTTGTTTTGTTTTGTTTTTCTTTTTAGTTTATTCATTTATTTATTTTTTGATAATGAGCACTTATCAATTATCATCATTATTTTTTTCAAACAATGATAATGATGAAACAACTACAGAATCAATATCGGCATCGACAACGACAGCAACATTCTTATGGCTGACGAATGATATTGTTAATCCATCAACATTGAATCCATTATTATTATCATCATCATCATCATCATCATTTAAATTTAATCAAACATTTCAGCAACAACAACAACAACAACTACAAAATTATCAACATCATCATCAAAATCGTTATCAAAATAATCAAAATTATAATTTATTAGAATGTCAAGAACAATTTTTTGATATTGAAAATTTTACCGATCTCAATTTTCCAGGTAAATTTATTTATATTTTTAATTAAGTTTTCATCTAAATTATTTGTTCATTTATTTCAAAGGTGAACGATTTGAAACAAAAGCATTCGGTTTGGATGAATATTTTAAAATAACCATTTATATTATTGCTATTATAGCATCAATATTTGGAAATTCAGCCGTTGTTCTAAGTGTTTTAATGAAACGATCATTACGTGTTACGGTTAATTTATATTTAGCTAATTTAGCTGTTGCCGATATATTAATCTGTATATGTTGTATGTGGGTACATTTAATCAATCATCTAACAGCACCAACATATGTACTTGGTCCATTTTTTTGTAAAATTAATTCATTTGCACAAAGTAAGTTTTCAATATTGAAAAAAAAACTTTTTTCAATTTCCTTGTTATTTGTTTATTTGATTTGTTTTCATTAAAGTAGTTTTTTCATTTTCTTGGGAAAAAAATAATTGATTAAGCTAAAAGACAAAGACAAAGATAAAGATAAAACTTTTTAATTGTTTGCTTTCAATCAACTTTATTTTTGGATTCCAGTATCCTGTTGAAACTTTTTTGGTTTGTTTGTTTGTTTGTTTAAATTGAATTTTCGTTTTTTGATGATTGTTTTTTTTCTGTTCACTATAAACAAGGGAAGTAGTTCATGATAATTAAAAGGATGATCTAATAGTGTTAATCAATTGAGTTTGATCTTTTTAATTTTTTCACAGACAAAAAAAAACATTGCAAATTTTTGAAACAAAAGAAACAATGTTTCGAATTTCGCAATGACTTTAAAAAGGATGCAAAAACAAAAGAAAAAGTTTTAAAAGAAATTTGAAGAGAATTTCAAAAAAAAATTTTTGAAATAAAAACATTATGTAAATGACCAATGAGTTTTACAAAATAGGTTTTTGTTAATAGGTTCTGTACAATTTTTTATTGTTTTTTTTGCTCGAGAATTACTGTAATGAATTTGACAAAAAAAATAAACACCATCATTATTCAGTGAAATAAAACTTTTCATCATCATCATTATAATGAACAGAATGGATACAGATTCCAAAATGTTAAATTTATGTCAATGTTTGTTTGTTTCTTTAGTGTTTTCCCTAAGAAAATTACAAAATGAAATTGAAAATTTTATCGCTTCATTTTCTTTTGTTTTTTGAAATTGAAATTAAAATTTTTTTCCTTCCAAAGTTTTTCCAATTTGAATATTTTTTTTGATTGCCTCACTGGCTTGTATTGTCCATTATTTTCGTTCCAATATAAATATCCCCCTTTTCAAACATTTTTCAATAAAGATGATGTGTAAATTGGTGTAAGTTTTATTCTTTTGTTTGTTTATTTGATTTATTTATTCATTCTTCTTTTTATCGTTTGTAAATTACATTTCAAATTTGAAAATCTGTTTTTGATGTTTGTTTTGTTTGAGAGTTTTTTTTCTCCAATTGAAATTGAAAAATTGTTTTTCATCAAACAAACAAACAAACAAAATTTTACAAACAACATATAATGTCTGTGTCTCTGTGGGTATGTAAATGATTGAAATTCAATTCAAAATTTTTTTTTCGCAATGA
This sequence comes from Dermatophagoides pteronyssinus, assembly GCF_001901225.1. Lineage (NCBI taxonomy): Eukaryota > Metazoa > Arthropoda > Arachnida > Sarcoptiformes > Pyroglyphidae > Dermatophagoides > Dermatophagoides pteronyssinus. The sequence goes on along the minus strand of NW_020873514.1, from coordinate 440,959 downwards.
TGAATCCAGGAATTCGGAATTCTAGATTTTTTTCTTCTTCTTTTGAGATTTCTTCTCCCAGTTTTTTTTTCTTTCTCTCTTTGAAGAAAAACATCCCGAATTCATTGGAAATGTTTTTGATTTTGAATTTGGTGAGAGAGAGAGAGAGAGAGAGAATGATGAATGTATGACCAAAAACAACAACCGATTAATCGATTTGAATATTATATTCATATAAAGAATCTATTCGAAAAAATATGATTATGTTGATGTCTGTAAAATACATTCATTTTTTTTCTCTCGCAGACATCATCATCATCAAAAACAAGCCTATCTTCTATCTGAATTCTATATTGAACTCAGGCTGCAGATCGATAATGGCTATAGAATCTATAGTATAGATTGATGGATAGGCCTTTCATCTATGAATGAATGAATGAATGAATGAATGAATGCAAACAAACAACCGAATGAAAGAACGATAATTATAAAAATTGACAAATTGGAAAATAAAAATTTTCGAAAAAAAACTGATGATTATGGTGAAACATTTGGTTACCACTTTTTTTTTGTTGAAGTAATAAAACAACAATCTAAACAGAATTATATTCACAAGAAAAAAAAACTAATAATAAATGGCTTTCAAACGAGAGAGAGAAAATAAAGTAAATTGAAAATAATGGTTATATCATGATGATGATGATGATGATTGTCATATGAAAAAAAATGATGATGATGATATGATATGAAAGAAAGAAAATAATCAAACTGTCAATGATCCAATCATAATTTTTTTTCCATTTCTTTCTTTGGTTGATAATCATAAATGGATCGATTCTTCTGTTCATTTTTTTTTCTTCTATATTTTATCATCAACAATAACCATCAGCAGAAGCAGCCAAAGTTAATAAAAAACAGTCAATCAGAATGATGATGATGATTTTATTTCACAGTTTTTTTTATTGATTGATAGATTGATTGATTTTTATCTTTGTTATCTTCCTGTTTTCTGTTTGTTTTCTTTTTTTCGAAAAAAAAGGATCCATATTCAAGTTATCATTTTCAATATCGCACACTTATTTCCTATCACTTTATCTCGATTTAATCACACAACAGACACGCAGTGATAAAATAGTTCCGAATTTATAAATAAAAAAGCCATTTCCTTTTCCTAAAATAAAATGAAATCTAGAATTTGAGTATTTGCTACTCGGTTTAGCTTTTCTTTTCATTTTTTGATATCCATTAATCCGATTTTTTTTTGTTGAAAAACCATTAAAAAATAAAAAGAAAAAGAACAAAAATTCTTCTTTGAAACAAGTATTGAAAATTCCATAAATATGAAAGAAAAATATCAGAGATTCCAAATGAATGAATGAATGTCTGATCCATTTTCTTCGTTCATTGTTGTTGTTAATGTTGAAAATCAAACAGAAAAGAAATATGCATTCATCATTTTAACATTCAACATCTTCATCAACATCATCATCATTCTTCTAACGAAAAAATTCCAATCCAATTCGTCCAAGCAATTCAATTTTTGATAAACATTATTATCATTATGATTATGTAACAAAACAAATAAGAAAATGTAAATTAAATAATATTATATGATGATGTATATGTTTCGAAATTGGATCAAATCAGATGGAACAGAATAAAAACAACAACAACAATCTCTTTATATATGATGAACATACCAACATTATTATTATTTATGGATGATAATTTTTCATTTTGAGTTTTCAAATGTATCATTTTGGATTTTTTCTGTTGTTGTTGTCGGGAACATTCTTTTTCTTTTTTTCTTCTTTTTGATGATGAATATCATAACTAAATCAAATTGATTTGTTTCATTTTTTTTCTTCTTCTTCAAAATCTAAAGATTTTTTGATACATTTTTGTTCTGTTGTTGTTGTTGTTAAAAGATATCGATTTATTATGACGATGATAACAATAACAACAATGATTAACGATTGAAATTTTTTATTTTTCTATATTCGGATGTTAAAAATGATAGTTTTTGTTTCTGGAAATATGAAAATAGCTATTCTGTTTCATTTCAACAAACCAAAATGTAATTGAAAATCGATCAGAAAAATTCATAAATGTTTGAAAAAAAATTGATAAAATAAAACTAGAAAGATTCCAATTTTTTGAATAGCTACTATATAAAAATAGTCACATATTTCACAAAAATTCTGTTTGATGTCAATTCTGTTGTTGTTGTTGTTGTTATTATTGTCAATGACCATTAACAAATATCTATTTGCTGAAAGAAATTTCCAAACAAAACAAAACAAAAAATTCAATTATATTCAGCAATTGTTCAATCAAGAATCTTGGAATTTGGTCAGAAAAAAAATGTTTTTTTTTAATTAGAAATTGAATCTGATTCTGTTTCCAAAAAAAAGAAGATTCATTTTTTTTTATAATAAAGAAAGAATCATTGGTTATTCAAAATTTGTTTCGTTTCATGTTTTCGTTTTCCTTATTTCTTTGCAAACAAATTATTATTTTTTTCTAATGATAATAATTTTCATTTTAGATTTTGATTCGGAAATTTTTTTCCATTTCATTTCAATGATTTCCATGAAAGTGAGAGTAAGAGAGAGAGAGAATATCGGAATTCGATCAGTTTTTCCTGTTGTTGTTGTTGTTGTTATCTAGCCTATTGATAATCGATAATGATATCGATTGATTTTCGTTTTTTTTTTGTTTTCTTTCGAATTGATTACTTTTACTATTCACTGGAAATCAATGAGAGGAAACAAACATTTTACCAAATGCAAAATGCAAAAAAAAAGGGAAATCCAATTAGGATGGTCATGTAGCTTTGTTTTGTTTGTTTGTTTTGTTGTTGTTGAAGAAATATCGATTAAATATCGATTGATTTTTTTTTCATGGAATTTTTTTCCCTTATCATAATTGGATTAAAATTTGAATAATTTTTTTTGTTTGTTTGTTTTCGTTTTCTTTTTCTTTGAAAAAAAACCAAGTGACATGTTTAACATCATCAGTATTGTCATTATCAGCAATTGCCTGTGATCGTTATATGGCTATTATGTATCCATTACGTACACGTGTTACAAAACAACGTACCGGTATTGTCATTACTTGTATTTGGATTGTATCATTAATCATATCGATACCATTTTATTATTCTCGACGTTATGAAACAGTTAAAGTATATGAAATTTGATTTTGATTTGATTTGATTTAAAAATAATCTAATTTCAATCTTTCTTTTTTTTCTTTGGATATCACAAAAGTGGGTAGATTATACACAAACAACCTGTATGGAAGATTGGCCATATACAATGACATATTCAGAAAATGATGGTGTTTGTTATAAAAAACATACAATGAAAACATTTTATTATACATTAGTTACAACAACATTATTTTTTGTACCAGTATTAATAATGATAACAGCATATTCAGCTATAATTCTAATATTATGGGGTAATCGTTTACCTGGTGAAGCAAATGAAAGTAATTTAAGACATCAGAAAAAATCTAAAAGAAAGGTAAGAATATATTCTATATTTGTTTGTTTCATCCAAAAAAAAAACATTATTCATTTCTATTTTTGTCATTTTCTTCAATGAAATTTGAAGCTAAAAATCAAAGTGATATTAGAAAAAAACAAAAGAAAGTCGAATCAATTTTCATATATTTTGTGTTTATTAAGCAGAATTTATTCGATTCATCAAAAATCTGTTACCACATATTTTGCCACATTCAAACCAAAAATATTAAAACAAAACAAAACAAAAAAGAGAACAGAGATTCTATTTATAAACAATATATTGTCGAAGACGATGACTAAGAATTTCAAAATGTTTGACGTCGATTTCCCAATAAAAAATAATAATTATAATTATAATTATATCATAAGATTTTTCATTCAAAATTACAAAACCAATCTTATCATTGAACAATGTTAATATAAAGATGATTATGATAAGAAATGTTGGTGAGAAATCATAAGTGTGTGGGCATCTATAGGCTAAAAATATATATAAAAAATATCAAATGGCATCCATTTTCTTCATTTTTTTTGTTGTTCATTAATATTTAGAATTGATAAATTTTTTACTGAATAATTAATAATGATTAATATTTTTTTCTCCAATTTACAAAAAAAATCCAAAAAAAACTATTAGGTAATCAAAATGGTTGTTGTTGTATTATTAGTATTTGTTATTTGTTGGCTACCCTTACAATTGATTGTATTATATTCAATTTATTTTCATTCAAGTAATGAAATGGTAAGATTTATTTATAAAAAAAAGTCAATCAATATTGATTAATTAATTGTCTTGGAATTTTATATTCTATTTTTTTGTTTGTTTGTTTTGTTTACTTTTTTTTTTGTTTTGTTTCTATATTGGTAATAATCGTAGCTACCAAGCTGGTTTGGTAATCTGATATTCTATTCATATTTTATTGCCTATTCAAACAGTGTATTCAATCCGATTATTTATGGTGGTTTTAATCGTAATTTTCGTGATGCATTATATAAAAATGCATTCTGTCAAAGTTTATGGTGTTTTAATCATAATAATAATAATCGTAATGATATTGGTGGTAATGGTATTGGTACTGGTGTTGGTGGTGGAACACGTAAGTGGCATCAGCCTCGTAAGTTTATTCTTTTTTTTTCGTTATTTTTCTTGTTTTGTCTTTTAATTTATAAAATTTCAGATTCTTTTTCAAGTTATTTTTGGCTTTTTTTTTGTTGTTTGCATTTGAAGCATGTGACTTTATGTTTTTTTTCTCTTCAATTCTTTAGAAATTATTTCATTTCATTTCATTTTCTTTCATCGTCAGTGATTCTTTTTTTTCATGTGCTGCATCCTTCCTTCCTTTTCTTTCGTTCATCTAACCAGAAAAAAAAGAAATGAAATAGAAAAAAAAACAAGAACAAATTCTGATAACCAACCATCATCATCATCATCAAGATGATAGTAGCCCTAAGGGAAAACAGAATCAGAAGAAAGAAAAAAAAACAAACCAAAGACTAGCCTTATTTTTTTTTCATTACATTATTTATTCATTATTATTATTTTATACATGACAAATACAGAATCAAAAAAAAAAGAGAAAAAGAAAGTCAGTAATGGATAGATAGATAGGATGAACTAAATGTCAAAAAAAAATTATTTTTTTTAATCAGAAAATAAAAATGAAAAAAAACCATAAATTCTAATAAATGTCTAATGCCAGAAAAACGGAATTGAATTGAATGGTGAATCGGTGAATTAGTGAGAAAACATTTTTTTTCAGTAAATTTTATCATCATATCCATTGTGTAACAGATGTTTTTTTTTGAAAATGATATTTTTTTTTTGTTTTCATTAGATATCATTGATGTTTGTTCATTTTATGTATTATATAATTTCTTTAGGCGAGTTTTTTGTTTGTTTGGTATGTGAATGTGATGTAATGTATATATGTAAATCACTTATTCAATTTTTTTTTTTGATAATTTGAATTAATCTTATGTAATTTTACAAGCATGTAAATGTATCCAATTCGCCGAAAAAATGTGACAATGTAAATTTTTTTTCTCCCTGAATGATCGAATTAGTCGAATGTTGTATTCAGTTTTTGTTTTTAGTTTTACGTACAGAATTTTAATTTTAGATTAATTTTAAATTAAATTAAAATTCCATTATTTCATTCATCAATATTAATTATATTTTTAACCGAAATAAAAAACTGAATATATTAATTTATCTAGTGTAGAACCGTATCTTTGTTTGGTTTGTTTTTTTTTTTGCTATTTATAAAATGTTTTCTGTTTTGTTTTGTTTTTCTCAATCATCCAAAATAGGTTTTACCGATGTTGCTCATTATTCTGATCATCAATAAAAATTTGCAATTTTTTTTTTGATATGAAAAAATGCATTCAAAATTCTTCCTTTTCTCCTTTTTTCTACTAATAATTCCTACCAAAATTCATCATCACCACCAAAGTGTCCTGTTATATCTCCATATCTCCAGCCTGAATCACTAAAATGCATCAATTTTTTTTTTAATTTTCCTGGTTTTTTTCAAATAACAAAAAATTAATTAATTTAAATTTTATTCCATAATTGAAATGAGAAAAAAAAAGAAAAATTTATATCTATTCCATCAAAAAACTACTAAAATTAATGAATGAATGATTGAATGAATTGAATGGAATTGAAACTGAAGTAACTAAATTTCGATAAATTTTTTTTCCTGCCTTTTATTTTCATCAATAATACATTCATCATGCACACAAAAACCATACACACGGAGAATTCGTGCCATATAATAACTAATCTAATTGATGTTTTTCTTTTTTATTTAATGAAAAAACGGAAAATTTCATTTTCCGTTTTTTTTTCTACCCCCGTTGTCAATTTGCATCGAATAATAATGTTCCTGTGATATAATTTCGAAACGAATCGAAATAACGAATCTTTTTTTCTTTTCTCATTTTTTTCAAATCTTTTCTTTTTTTTAAAAAAATTTATTCAACCCGAAAAAAACACACATCTTAATTGAATATCTTTTTTTTTGTTTCTGCCTTCTTTTCTTTCTACCCATCAATCCTATCATCATCATCATCATTCGATATACAACAACGAAAATAACGACAACCATATCAATATCTAATTAATATTCAAATATAGATTCATCATTATCGACCACTATTGTAACAACCGTACAGCAAACAGCAACAACAACAATACCAAATCGTAATGGTATTTGTAAATTTTTATCTAATAATAATCATTTAAATAAATGTTCATCATCATCAACAACAACAACAAAAACAATGAATAATAATCAAAATGATAAAATAATGATGAAAAAAAGAAAGAAAAATCATCATTATATAAAAATGTCAACATTAACAACTTGTTTGAATGATGATAATGATAATGATAATGATAATCATACTGACGACGACGATGATTATGATGATGATGATGATGATATGAATAGTAATATCGATAAACGACAACAACAACAAATAATCAAAGATTCAATTGTTGAATTAATTGATCAAAATAATGATTTATATGGATTGGAAACAATGAAAACTTCTTTCGTATGATAAATATACATGTATATTTACGAACAACAACACACACACAAACATATTGTAATCATCAATTTTTATTCATTTATTTTTATTGTTATTCCATTCAGTTTTTTGTTGTTGTTGTTTCCTTTTCCCCAATATGTTTCTTATTGATTTGTTTTTCGTTTTTTTTCATATATTTTCTAATAATAAAATTTTTTTTTGAAAAAATAAATGATTTCTTATTTTGAACATCAGATGGCGATACAACTTTCTTCAAATCTTTTCCATGATTTTATTCGCGAAAATCAATATATTTTAGCTGTGATGATAAATAAGATGATCTTGTCATCCGTATGTAGAGGTCAAATCAAATTGGATAATACAATTTGGAAGGATTCATTCATTTAATTTATCATCATAAAAAATCAAACAGAAAATTGGCTGATTGTATCCGTATGATTGTTTTTGCAAAAAAAAATTGAATTTGTTTTTCGTTTTTCTTTTCCAATAGGAAATGAATGGATTCGATATACTGTGTAATCGAATCAATACAAATCACGATAATAATGCGTGTTTTATATGTGATTAGCGAATCTTTTTTTTTTGTTTCAATGGATAATATCATTGCTTTGTGTGATGCTCTCAGGAGAAACAAATCAACGAAATTTATATATTTAAAAAAAAAAATGATATCTAAGTGAGCAAACTCCAAAAACCAGGAAAAAAAATAAATAAAATTTAAGATTGAATTCATTAGAGTCAGTCTTTTGTGTGTATGGGAAAATATATGGCCAACAAGTGCCGTTATATATATATTTGATGCTACTGCTGTTGTTTTCTTTGTCGTCGCTGTTTCTGTTGTTGTTATTGTTGTCCTTTTTTCTCATTTTGACATCCTAAACTATAATATAACAAACACACACATTCACATATTACACAACTGGCCAATTTCATTTGAATGTAAATTGATTTATAAAAATATTGAAATTGTTTGGAACAATCTTCATCGTATATATATAGTGTGTGTTGTGTTTAAGTGATCCACTTTGATAGCAAAAAAAAAAAATACAATGAAAATACTCGTACATGAATTACTTGAAGAATTGATTCAAGTGGCAGAAAAATCGGCACAAATATCAAGAATATGTCGTGATGATAATGATGGTCTATTTCGAATATTAATACAGGAAAAAATCAATAATGATGATGGTAAAAATCCACGTTTTCAACATGATTATAAAACATTTGCCGATGTTCTCATACAGGAAATGGCAAAATTTTGTTTAGAAGCAAAGGTTTGATTTTTTTTTTGCCAAAATCCAATTTAAATTAATAGGATTGATTTGATTAATGATTTTTTTTTTAAATATAGTTTCCAGGATTTTCAAAACAAATCTATGGTGAAGAAAGTAATCATTTTCAGAATAAATTAGGAGAAAAAATATCGATACAGATTGGAAATGATCAACAAATTACTTATGAAAATTTTGTAAAAATTCTTGATTATAATACTAGTGTATCACAGAAATTAGTTCAAGTTATTTATTCATCATCTTCATCATCATCGTCGACCATAAATAATTCTGTACAATATGATAGTGATTTGCCATCAATAAGTTTGGAACTATCAGATATAGCTGTTTGGATTGATCCAATCGGTATGTACACCAAATACAATTTTAATAATAATCACAATTATTCATTGATCAATCAAATAGATTCAACATCTGAATATATTAAAGGCCAATGGAACAATACAAGTGATCAAACGAAATTAATACCAAAAGGTCTTCATTGTGTAACATGTTTATTCGGTGTATTTGATACTAGAACTGGTATGCCAATTATCGGTGTTTGTAATCAACCATTTTATCGAAAACATAATGATGGATCATATGAAGGTCGATATATTTGGGGTTATAATATTGATCATATTAGCCGTAATAATATTGATGAATCAATGATTAAATCTGATTCCGGTATCATTTTGATTGGTGGTAAAGAAAATATTGAATTAAAAGAAAGAATCAATAGATTTGCCAAAACAATGTATGTTGCGGGTGCTGGACATAAATTATTGAATGTAGCAATAGGTAAAGCTGATCTGTTATTAACATCATCAAAATCAACATATTATTGGGATACATGTGCAATTCATGCAATTTTACGATCTATTGGTGGTGGTATTATACCATTTGAAAATTTTATCCAAATAAACAATGATAATATTGATAAATATCTTGAACATTCACAGATAAGATATAAGGAAAAGACAATGACCATGAAGAATTTTGATTGTAATCATTCAAAAGGTTTGATTGCATACAGATCAATCGATGCTGTACGTAAAACATTGAATCTTCTTAAGATATGATCATTTCTGATTCTGTTGTTGATTATTTTTTTTGTTGTTGAATTTATTTGAATTTTTATCATGTTAAATTGTTGAAATAATTATGTTTTTTTAAATGGGACCATTATTTGAATTAAATAATACTGATTTTTTTGTTATTCTTTAAAATTCCATTCTTGTCGACACATTGGACATTGTTGATGTACATTTTGTGATGTTAACCATTTCATAATGCAATGAATATGAAAACAATGTGAACATTTTCCCCATACTTGTTACATAAATTAATAAAAACGTGTCAATTTTGTAGAATTTAATTCGAAAAATCAAACTCACCTAATGGACAATCATCTCCGGGCATTTTACATTCAGTACAACAACCATCAAATGCATTTCGACAAATACCACAATTATCATCATTAGCAATCCATTTCCATATTGCAACAGCTGACCAATCTGTAATAATCAATTAAAATTGAAATCATTAGATTAAAAAAATCAAAAACAGTCATCAATTCTTGATTACTTTTTACTTTGACTTTCATTTTACTATCCAATGGATCAATAATGTTAATTGAATTTCAAATTTTTTTTTTCGCTTCGAACTTTAACGCAAATCATCAAACACGATGATTCATGATTGGCGATTTTTCTTTTTGTTTAGCACAAACAAACTGCACAGTCTCCATAGAATTCGATTCAATTTCGAATCAAATTCATTCATTCGAAATCAACGCCTTTTTTTCTGGTCCTATTCATAAACTAGTGTATGATAATTTTAGATAAAATCATTGATTAAAATTATTTAAACTAATTAAATATCCGGATTATCCGAATCAAATGAAAGCAAATCAAAAAATAATCCAGAATCCAAAAGTTTGATGAATTTTAATCAATCCATTCCAATTATAATGACGATAGTTATTCGAAAACCTTATGTATTCGACAATGTTGTAGAATTTTCTAGAAACTTAAGCCAGGCCGTTTATAAAAAAGCACACCGCATGCACACATTTTTTCTCATTCATTCATTGTTCGATTGTCGTACGTTTGCTTTGCTTTAAAAAAAATCGTTCGAAATTCAATCATCATTTTTTTCATCGTCATCTTTTTAAAGTTTTTTTTTCTATTTCTCGTCTTAATTCCGTTTAATTTTCGATTTTTTTAATTAAATCCAAATTAATCTCAATATAAATCATCATTATCATCATGCCTGAAGAACAGGAAATCGAAACCTTTGCTTTTCAAGCCGAAATTGCTCAACTTATGAGCTTGATCATCAATACATTCTATAGTAATAAAGAAATATTTCTTCGTGAATTGATTTCGAATTCATCGGATGCATTGGATAAAATTCGTTATGAATCATTGACCGATCCGAGTAAATTGGGTGAACAAAAAGAATTGTATATTCGTATCATTCCGAATAAAGATGAAAAAACATTGACAATTATTGATACCGGTATTGGTATGACAAAAGCCGATATGATCAACAATCTTGGTACTATTGCAAAATCCGGTACCAAAGCATTTATGGAAGCACTTCAAGCTGGTGCCGATATATCGATGATTGGTCAATTTGGTGTCGGTTTTTATTCTGCTTATTTGGTTGCCGATAAAGTTACCGTCCATTCCAAACATAATGATGATGAACAATATATTTGGGAATCTGCTGCTGGTGGATCATTTACTATTCGACCGGATTCTTCTGAACCATTAGGTCGTGGTACAAAAATCATTCTTCATCTTAAAGAAGATCAAATCGAATATGGTGAAGAACGTCGTATTAAAGAGATTGTGAAAAAACATTCACAATTTATTGCTTATCCAATCAAATTGATGGTGCAAAAAGAACGTGAAAAAGAAATATCCGATGATGAAGAAGAACCGGCTGCTGATGATAAAGAGAAAACCGATGAAGAGAAAAAAGATGATGGTGAAGAAAAAGAACCGGATGATGCTAAAATCGAAGATGTTGATGAAGAAAAAGAGAAGAAACCAAAAAAGAAAATGATTAAAGAAAAATATAATGATGAAGAAGAATTGAACAAAACGAAACCGCTTTGGATGCGTAATCCCGATGAAATCAGTCAAGAAGAATATGGTGAATTTTATAAAAGTCTTACCAATGATTGGGATGAACATTTGGCTGTTAAACATTTTTCGGTTGAAGGTCAATTGGAATTCCGTGCATTATTGTTCATACCGAAACGTGCACCATTCGATTTGTTTGAAAATAAAAAACAAAAAAATAACATCAAATTATATGTACGACGTGTATTCATCATGGAAAATTGTGAAGAATTGATTCCCGAATATTTGAATTTTATCAAAGGTGTTGTTGATAGTGAAGATTTGCCGTTGAATATTTCTCGAGAAATGCTTCAACAGAATAAAATTCTTAAAGTTATTCGTAAAAATTTGGTAAAAAAATGTTTAGAATTGTTCGAAGAATTGAATGATGATAAAGAACAATTCAAAAAATTCTATGAACAATTCAGTAAAAACATCAAACTTGGCATTCATGAAGATACTACTAATCGAAAAAAATTGGCCGATCTTTTACGTTATCATACTTCATCTTCGGGTGATGAAATCTGTTCATTGAAAGATTATGTATCTCGAATGAAAGAAAATCAAAAACATATCTATTTTATTACTGGTGAATCTCGAGATATTGTTGCACATTCAGCATTTGTTGAACGTGTTTGTAAACGTGGCTATGAAGTAATCTATATGGTTGATCCAATCGATGAATATTGTGTCCAACAATTGAAAGAATATGATGGTAAAACATTGGTATCTGTAACCAAAGAAGGTCTTGAATTGCCCGAAGATGAAGCCGAAAAGAAAAAACTTGAAGAAGATAAAAAACGTTTTGAAGATCTTTGCAAAGCAATGAAAGATATATTGGATAAAAAAGTTGAAAAAGTATTGGTTTCAAATCGATTAGTATCATCACCATGCTGTATTGTAACTAGCCAATATGGTTGGAGTGCCAACATGGAACGTATCATGAAAGCTCAAGCTTTACGTGATTCATCTACAATGGGTTATATGGCAGCAAAAAAGAATCTGGAAATCAATCCTGATCATCCGGTTGTTGAAAAACTTCGACAAAAAGTTGAAATCGATAAAAATGATAAATCGGTTAAAGATTTGGTCAATTTATTGTTCGAAACTGCATTGCTTTGTTCGGGTTTTGGTTTGGAAGATCCACAAACACATGCTTCACGTATTTATCGTATGATCAAACTTGGTTTGGGTATCGATGAAGATGAAAATGTTGTCGATGATGGTGGTGATGTTATGGTTGAACCAACTGTACCTGATAGTCAAGCACAAGCTGCTGATGTTTCACGTATGGAAGAAGTTGATTAAATTCTTCAAACATTTTCTGTTTTTTTCTTTCATCTCTATTTTTCTTTCCATTTCACATTTTTTTTTCTCTTCTTCATACCCTTTACAAAAAAAACAAAAAGTAATTCATATACCCACTACTATAATTCATTTTCATTAATCTAATTTTTCTCTCGATAGAATTTACTTTAAATTGATGAAAAAAAATTTTTTTTTTTGTAATTTTGAATTTAACAATTGTAACACACACACATACACATAAACACCATCTTCCCACTTCTAAAAAAAAAAATGAAAATTTAGAGATTGAAAATATTTTAAACAAATTCTTTTTCCCATTTATAAATGAAATAAAAAGATTTCCATTTTAATTTTGATTTATAATTTGTACAATTGTAATCTTTGTTTTGTTTGGTTTTAAAATGGCATTATCAATTGATTGATTAATTAATATCCCAAAGTAATGGAAATGCACGAAATGAACCAATTTTTTTCAAATCTTGATCATAATTAAATGTAACAAAACAATTATGACAAAAATAATATGGTGATAATGGTAAACGTTTATTATCCATTGTTATCCATTTAGATGAATATAATTGACACATTTGACATTTAATCGATATAAGATTTTCCATTATTGTAAATTTAGGATAATCATCAACAATATTTTGTTCGATTTTCGGTATAAACAAACGAATATCAGTGAATACAAGTAAATGTTCACAATTATTACGATGTATATAAAGATATGGATAGCCAAGACGAATATTTAAATCTTCGAAACGTGTTTCGTTCATTGATTTTTTTGTAAAGCCAGTGGATTTTTTTGATGATGATGATGCTGATGATGTTTTTGACCATTCAAAAATCGTATCAAATGATTCCAATTCAAAACGATCATCATAATAGTATATATCATCGATAAAATAAAGGCCAGTTTTTTCATGACATTTCATTTTTTTCGGTACTGATTTGTCAGGATTTTCACTATAATCCGATTGATGTATCATATCGGATAGACAGAAATAAGAATCACGTAAAACGGTTAATTTTTGACAGGAAAGTATTTCATATTCACGATCTAATTGTAGTTTCATTTTGGATGAATGTTTATAAGCAGGACGAAATATCTGTACAGTCAATAAAGCTAATGGATTATTATGATCACATTGATCCGAATGTTTATCATTAACATTGATCGTTTTATTCAACCATTTATGACGATATTTATTTTTCGAATGACGATTTGAATCGAATTTTGATTCCGATGTTCCCACTTCAACGTTAAGATTACTATTTTTGATTAAAGTATCGGTAAATTTATCCAGATTAAAACTTCGTTTTAATGATTTAATAAATTGTAATGGTCTATCCAATTGATTGACAGTCATTTCAGTTAGATCATCATCCTTATGATCGATCCAAGATAATTCTTCGGACAGATTATTTTTCCATTTTTCAATAAATTCTTTGACGGAAATTTTTTCATTCGAAACAAATACCGGATTCGATATTAAAGTTTTACTGGATTCATTTTCCATGATGTAATCGGATAATTTAAAATCCACAAAAAAAAAGAATTCGAATATCAAAAAACAAAATATACAATAGTTTTTCCGGGAACTTTTTTTTCCTTCTTTCAAATTTATTTTTCAGAAAAATTTTCCGATTCTCAAAAAATATTTATTTTCAATTTGAAAATTAAAAAAAAAATGTTTAAAAACATCTTTAGAAAACCCTATCATATTTGAATTGATTAAATAATTGATTAAAATATTTAAAAAAAATTTTTTTGTTTGAACACACATATACAACAAAGAAAAGAAAAGAAAACAATGTTCCTAAAAAATAATGAATTCAATACTTAATCATACAACGTAATTGTTGTTTTTTAGGCACTTTACCATTATTATCAATCATACGATTATTATTATTGATCAATAATGGTTTAATAATGGTTGTTGTTTTCAATGAATCCATAATCATTGTTTCATTTGAGGTTAATATTGTATTGTTCAGCCATAAATCAATTGCTTCGGTAAAAAATTTCAATAAATTTGGATTATTTTGTTGAAGAATTTGTTTCACTTGTAATTCTATTTGTTGTAGATGTTCATCAATAATATGTGGCAGTTCAATTTTCATGAATGCAATTAATTTGGCTAGATATTCTACATTATAACCACAAAATCCTTTGGCTTGAGCAATTTCATCAGCTAATCGTGGACTAGGACCAAGAAATAATCGATTCGATGGTAATGCAATATAAACTAATGTCTGTATTGATTCTTTGATTCGACGATCTTTTGGATAAAATTTTGTCATTATTGTTGTATAGCCACCAATACATGATTCACGTTGTTTTAAATATTCCAATGCTGTTTGATCATCGGCAATCAAAAATGCTAATCCCCAGGTGGAGCCTTGTTCATCTTCGATTAAAGTGGCCACACGACCCAACTGTAAAAAAGAAAACAAAACAAAATTTTAATAAAAATATGATCGAATCATCAAAAAAACAAAAACATTACCGATTCAGGTGAACCACGATGTTGATCACTACCTTGAAAAAATCTTCTTGAATATCCACGAATACAACCGATAATAACTTTTTTATATTCAAAACCAGGATTCCAAATTAATGATCCATAAGCAAATACCCATACATCATTGGTTTCGTTGGCCATTCTTTTGTCGAAAACCAAATCAAACCAATCACCAACAACAACAACAACAACAAATGATAAGGATGGATGTAAGAAAAAAGGATGAAAATGGATTTTTTAAATCATGAACTTGAACTTTTTCATTGAATATATATTGTTTAAATAAATGTTGTAACGTATTACGATCCTAAAATCTATAAAGATTGAATATCAAACTAAAAACAAAAAAAATTAAAGATTGAAGGTTGATTGGTACGATAATTGGTGGGCCATGATCATCATCATCATGTGAATAAATGAGAGTTTTATATTCGGTGTGCGCGTAAATGCCAGAAATTTTTCCACAACAACAACAACGTATATGTAATACGTCATTGAATTGAATACAAAACAAAATTATCCATGCCAAATTATGATATCTGTATACACATAATGAGTGTGTGTGTGTGTAATATATTTATATATAGCACCGAATTTTTCCAATCGGTTAAAATCAACGAAAAAAAAAGAAACGTTTATCAATGGCACGATGGCAGCACCTATCGATGGTACAATGATAAAAAAAATATTTGGATGGATGATATTGGTGATGATAATTTTTTCTTTGGGCAC
Source organism: Dermatophagoides pteronyssinus (assembly GCF_001901225.1). Classification (NCBI taxonomy): domain Eukaryota; kingdom Metazoa; phylum Arthropoda; class Arachnida; order Sarcoptiformes; family Pyroglyphidae; genus Dermatophagoides; species Dermatophagoides pteronyssinus. The sequence continues at coordinate 424,917 of NW_020873514.1, read as the reverse complement.
GTTTAATGATAATTTTAATCCGTAATCCTTTTGATGATGATTATGATTGCCGACAATTAAATTATTGAATGGAATTGAATGAAAAAAAATTTTTTTTTATATACGAAAAACGGAAATAAACATTTTAAAAAAATACAATTCCTGGATGTAACAACAATAAACAAAACAAAACAACAACAACAACAAAAAACAAAGCAGAAAAAAATAAGAATTTTTACTGCCAAAAATACACACCTGTTCCACACATATAAGAAACAAACAAAATTAGCTAGAATTACAACAACAACAACAGGAAAATTTAAATCAAAATTGTGGATATATAATCAAAATAGATTTGGAAATTAATTTTACAAAAAAAAAAATTAGAAACATTGAAAAAAAATAACATCTATAATACAAATGAATGAAAAGTAAAAAGTGTGTAAAAATGAATCAATTATTTTAACATCTAATAAAATTATTATGTGTGTTTGTTTGTTATATTACTACTGTTAATAAACTATTTTAAAATGGCATTACATACATTTCTTCGAATTCTGGAAAAAAAAAGAATTTTCCGGATTCAAGTATTAATCATGGTTAATGGCTTTCTGTTGATTAAATTTTGTTTTAGTTTTAACTATTTATTCTCCCTTCCCACATTTTATGTGTGTGTGCTTGTGTAAATTTGTCAGTGTTTTTTCCCCCATTTGAAAATCCCCGAGATATCTATTTGCAAATGATAATCATGATGATGATGATAATAATAAAATAGATTAGATGATAATTATAATTATATGCACGCTGTATCACAGGTGTTGAATGTTGTGGCGTGTGTAATTTTAGTGGCGATTTTCGACTACTACTATGTAATTTACATAATCTTATTTGATTATAATGGAATCCTGATCATTGATAACAATAAACTTTCTGTATTTGTAGTTGTTGTTGTTGTTGTTGTATATTTTTGGATTTATCACAGCCAAGATAATGATAATAATTAATTAAAATAATTGCAAATCTATAATGAAAATTTACAATTACAACAACAATAGCAACAAATCTTTTAGTGTGTTTTTTTTTGAAATTATTTTCTTTTTTCTTTTTTTTTTGTTTTCGAGGGGGAACTTGATGGAAAAGATTTTTGGCATCATTATTATCGTTGATGTTAATGCTGTTGTTGGTGTTGGTGGTGGCCATTATTGTCATCAATATCAATTTGTTCGGATGCGGCTGCATGTGGAAAGAAATTATTATTATTATGACGATGATGAAAAAATGGATCACGACGTGGAAATCGTCGAAATGGAGGTATATGCATTGGTGATGGTGGTGATGGTGCAGCATCAATACGTGATAATATTCTATCCGGTTTTGCTCGTATTGATTGTTGTACATGTGAATAATCTGGTATTATATTTTCCATTTCAGCTAAACATTTACCATTTCGACAAATCTAAAATTAATAAAATTGATTGAAATATTGAACAAAAACAATAAGATAATTTACCTGGCCATCACCACATGATGAACCTTCAGCAGCTGGACGATATGAAACACAATAACCAGAAGCACTATCAAAACAAAACAATTGTGCACAAACACGTGAATCTTTCTGTAAAGTTTTGAATGAAAAAAAATGATTCAAATGAAAAAATTTAAAAAAGAATAACAATCAAAAACATACAAAACAGGCATTTGTTCCTCTATCTCGTTTACATTGTTCATCCAATGAAAGCATTGAGCCAGGTAAAACTCGTGGTAATAATTGATTTTCATGTGGAAAATTATAAAGACAAGTTGCCGTCTCACCACTATTGTCATTAATGGATGATTTGATGAAAAAAAAAATAAAATCAAATAAGAATAACTACAACAACAACAAGAACAAGATAATAATACTGACTTTAAAAAATGTTTAAATTGTTCCACACTACAGGTTGACCAACGGAAACCACGTTCAGTATGACGTAGATCGCTCATAATAAAACCATCTTCCCATGGACATCGAGTAGCACCAGGACCACCAAGATAGCTTGGTGGTGGTGAACCATCATGTACACAGCCAAGTCTAAGTTAGAAAAAAAACGATGTTAAAAATTTTGATCGATTGGATTGAAGTAGACCTAAACACGTAACACTCAAATTAAATTGAAAAACATTACTTACAAATGACCAACTTCATGTGCAGCAACAATAATTCCACTATATCCACCGCTATCTTCAATAATGGCCACACTATTCACTTTTTCCAAACGTTTATTCACAACACAAGCACCACCAACATAGGCAAATCCAGCTGTACCACGATTACATCGTCCACCTTCGTAACGTCGACGACACATATCTAATTTAGTAATAACAACGGCCATATCATATGTTGGTAAACGATCTTCACGATAAAGATATTTTCCCATATCGGTTAATGCACCGGCAGCATCAACTGCATCAGCATTTGGTGGTCGTAAACGATTTCGTTCCAAATAAGGTGTTGCATCTCGATCCTAAATGTTTGAAGGATTAATTTTTCAATTTTTTTAAATTGAAAAATTGTAACAAACCTTTGCAACAATCATTCCGGCCAAACTGACACGAATCTGTGGATGTGCCAATAGTTTATAACGAAGATCCACACCATTCCAAAAACTAATAAAATAACGTTTCACATCACGACTTGTTGCACCATGTAACATAAATGAATCATAATCAACAACCAATAATACTTCTGGCCAAACAGTACCGGGTGCTTGTCGTTTTCGACGTGCCGTTCGTTTCATTATTGTTTCATTAAAACTACCTAACCATTGTGGTGATAATATATTGGCATTGGTTTCATCACCTTGTTCTAACACGGCTACAAAAAAAACAAAACAAAAAATTAAATTCAGCAACAACAACAACCCGAAAAAAACCTACCGAAATCGGTTGGCGGCTGTGGATAATCTTGATGTAATTTTCGTTTAAAAATAATATGAATATTATCATTTGTTAATTTTCTTGATGAATTTACCATCGATTGTGGATGATTAATACCATCATAATCATTATGATTATTATGATTTAAATGTTGTTGTCGTTTAAATTGTTTAAAATCATCATCATTTAAAAACATTTCATCATCATCATCATTATTATTATTATCCGTATCGACAACATTATCATTATTATCCATTTCATTGAATAATTTATTATGATTATCGATTGTTTCAGGTATAGGTTTTATCACAAGATCATTGCCAATTGTTCCATGCTTTTGAATTACAATTTCATTCAAATGGAATGGCGGTCATTGATATAATGATAATTAATTCATATGGAGGTCGAATTAATTAAAAATTTTGTTTTTTCGGTGCAAAAAAGTCGTAATTATTAATTTATTCAACAAAAAATATCAAAAAACAAAACTTACCAATCGTACTTTGCCTCTGGAATCATGATCAAGAACTATTGCAGCCATATTGTCTTTATCATGAAAACTAGTGCCAACATTTTTTGTATCCTTTTTTTTCCAAACAAAAAACAGTTCATGAAATTTCATTGAACAAATTATCAAAATTTGAAAAACTTACAGCAGCTGTTAAATCTTCAACATATTGTAATTTACCATTACGTGATGTTTCAGCTAAAATCACTTTCATATCTTTAACTCTTTCATTAAAATCATTATTATCTTGTAATTTTAGACGCATTTTTCTTCCAAATGCTTTCAAATATACTTCATGTCGATGTTGTTCACCATTATCATTATTATTATCATTATTATCATTATCATTTTGTTCTTGTATTGATCTTTTGGTCAACAAACGAATATTGGATAATTCATATTCGGGCACTATTCAAATTCAAATTTAAATAATTATTTCAAAATCCGTTTTTTAGTGGCCAAATAAAAAACCAAAAAAAAAATCTTACCTTTATCATGAGAGTCGACATAAAACACTGAAAGGAGATCTTGTTTGGACATGTGTTTATGAATCTAAACGAGAATTACAAACAAAAAAAAAACGGAAACAAAAAAAGTTTAAATTTTACAATTTATATTGTTCATCATCAGATGGCAGACAAATCGTCTTTGTTATTTTTTGTTACAAAATTTAAATTTTTGAAACTTTTTGAAATTTCAATTTTGATTTTTGGTCTAAGGAAAAAGTCTCATCTTAATTGAATTCAGAAAACAATGGACAATGTTTTCTCTTCCAAAATTTATTCAATCATCAATCATTTATCAATTTAAGTCAAAGAGAAAAAAGCCTGACGCCCATAGCGAAAAAAAATTTTTGAAACAATAGAAAATTTGATTTAGAAAAATCACTATGGTCTATATAGGTAGGGGTTTTCTTTTAAAATTTTCATTTTCTAAATTGAAAATTACTTACGGGATACTTGGCAATGGAATCTGTTGTTGTTGGTGTTGTTGTTTTATCTAAAATTGTTAGACAAAAAATTGATGATGTTGTTGTTGCTAATAGATGAAAGACTAGTAAACTAAAACAAATTGTTTGATTAAATTTAATCCATTTTTCATTTCGACCATTATTTGTTGATAATAAAAATGATGATGTTAATAATGATGATGATGATGATGATGGTGGTGATCTAGATGATGATGCCATCCTAGATTTTCTTTTTGTTGTTGTTGTTTTATTATTGGTAATGATGGTGGTTTGATGATAATGATGATTATTTGCAACAATAATCGATGATAATAATCGATCATTATTGGAATTTTTTTGAATAAAATCGTTGTTGATGGTGTTGGTTGTAATGAAATGTTCTTTTGTTTTACGATATCCATCCACAATATTTGTATTATTATCATCATCATCATTATTATTATGATGTCCACTTTTTGTTGAATGTTGTTTTTGTTGTTGTGGTGGTGGTGGTGGTGGATAATTATTGAACAATCTTCGTCGTCGTTTTCGTTCATTTATTAATGTCAATGATTTTAATTTTGTTGTTGATTTTAATGGCAATGATAATGTTGATGATGATGATAATAATGATGATGTAATCGGTGATGATCGAATCGTTTTGGTTTTGGAAAATAAATAAGATTCAAACATGACAGAATGAGAAAAATGTGTAAAAAAATTGTAGAATTTAAAAAAAAATCACGAAATAATTGATTGATTATCGATTGATTTGATTTGATTTGAACACTTTTTGATCTTTGTTTTCGTTTTTTTTGTGGAAAAAAATAAATTCATTCAAAATTCATTCCAAAATTGCAATTCGATAGCCAAAATCCAAAGCCAGATGAAAAAAAACTGTCAAAAAAGAAAAATTTTGCAAAAAACAAACTTAGTTAGATTTGGAATAAAAAATGAAAATGAAATTTTCTTAAATGTCACACATATTATTATTAATCTGATCGTATTTGTGTGTCGTATTTCAATTACACCATGACATTATTATTTTACAAAATTCAAATAATAAATTAAAAAAAATTCAAGCTTAATTGAAGCTGGCCAACCAAACAAGGTTGGCAATGAAAAAAAAATAAATTATTATCATTTCATTTCCACACACACCATATTACACAAGTATATCCAAAACATTCACCGAGAAAAAGAGAAAATCATAATGAAATAATTTTCTTTTAAAAAAAATTTCACCTTTTTTTCTTTGACAACCATACAACTCGTGTTACACGGGAAGTTGTCGTGATTTTATTTTTTTATTTTTTTGTCGACAAAATCAAAGTAATGAAAAAAAATGAAATGAAATCAAACGAAATAACGTTTTTTGAGCTGATGAAATCATTGGAAGAAAATAAGCAAAAAAAACGAAAAATGGTAACACGCGTCAATGATTCGATATTTACCACCACCGGGACATATAGAGAGATATAAAGATCGTCAAAGAAAAAAATAAAAAGACAGGAAAACGAATTGAAGCGCGAAACAAGTTTTCATTTATTTTGTTTTTTTTGATAAGATTTGAATTGAGAATTTTATTATTATTATTGCCATTTAGATCCATTTGGATTTGATCCAAATCATTTGCTACAATCATCATCATCATCATGTGTGTCTATGTAACACACCTGTAATCACCTGTCATATATACAGACACAGACATATAAGATATTGACCATGTCATTGATCATTATTATTATTATTATTATTATTATTATTATTCAAGAAAAAAAATGGCCAAAAAATCAACTGGAGAAATAGAGAAAGAAATCAAAAGATTGATTATCTTTAAAAGATTATCATCAAATGATATTCATGTGTGTGTGTGTGATACATATTTTGTTTCTTCGATCGGAACAAAATTGGTTATCTCAAATGTGAATCTCAATTTGATTGATCGATCGATTTGATTAAAAATTTTTGAATGGAAAATGTAAATCCATGCATATATTGTTTTAGGAACATTCAAATGAATGGCAATGAAATGAATACAATGAATTTGTTTTATTAGAAATTCATATATATGTTTTTGCCGAACAATAATGAATTAATTTGTTATTCCAAAAAAATTGTTGTTTCTCTTTATCCAAAAAAACAACAACAACAAATTGTTGCCCTTTAAACAAAACAGAAAAAAAATTACAATATGGACAAAGTGTTAAATCTATTGTTTTGGCTGTTTTACAAACAAAACGATTAATTTTCTCAATTTTTTTTTGTTTTGTTTTGTTTCAATTTAAAAGTAAAAAAAAAATTACAAAATTGGAATCCATTCTTTTTAAAACAATAACAACAACAACAACATCTATATTTATGAATTGTATATTTAAAAAATGATAAGAAAAAACGAATTGAGGTTGAGGCTATCTCTCATTGTATTATATGTTTTAGTTTGTTCAGCAGTTCGGTTGTTGTTGTTCATGAAGATTGACCACATAACAACAACAACAACAACAATGAATCCAAGTCAAGCAATTATCATTTTTTGAATGAAGGGAAAAAGAAAACAGTTTCTCATTTTTTTTTCCACAGTTCCAAATAACGTTTTTCTCCAAATACCTATGACAATTTGAAAATATGAATGAAAATAATAGTGATAAAAACATCTTATAAAATTACAGAATGGAAAATGAAAATAAATAAAATTAATTATCGTTATCATCATCATCACCATGGTTATAATCGTTTTGACCAACGAATGATGATGATGATGATAATATCAACGATGAAAAATGGAAAAAAAAACATTATTATAACCATCATCATCATCATCATACATAGGGTTTCCATATTAAAATTACAATGAATTTTGTTTTCTCCTTTGATACAATCTATGACACGGCCTTTTGGCCAATTGAAAAAAAAAGATTTGAAGAGAATCATTTTTCTTTGCAAGATTTTTTTGTCATCTATCATCATTTGTCTTCAAAAAAAGAAAAAACAACAAAAATCTTTTTGTTTTGTTTTTCTCAAAGATAAAAAGTCTATTATGATTTTTGATTTATGATGATGATGATGATGATCATCATCATATTTGATTTGTTTTATATAAACATTAGTATTATTATCAGTTTGGAATCAGAAAAATGATTTTATCAAATAATTTTTTTTTCTTCTGTAAAATTTCTGGATTATTACAAAAAATGTGATGTGAAAGGCACGATCATGTTGTTCTTTTTTTGATCGAGGTTTGAGAATCTTTCTGGGAAGAAAATTGTTCCAAATAATTTTTCTTTATTTTGAAGATTAAAATCATACGAATAAAATTTCCGAAAAGTTTTTTATTATTATTGTGTGTGTGATGTTATGATGTTAAGATGATTATCACGCGTTTTGTTTTTGTTTTTTAAATAATCATCGATTAAATATCAACAACATTTTGTCCGAGAAAAAAAACAAAGAGAATGATGATAAGAATCACAACAAAATATGTGTATGGCTATAATCATCATCATCAAATCCTTACAATGAAACGAAATAAAGAAAAATTTTGTCGTTTTTTTTCGTACATTAATCGTCATCATCATTTTTTGATGATAAAAAAATATTTCCGAAAATTTTCCCGTTTATTACATGGGTGCGACCGACTGACCGACCGGATACAAAGCAAGAAAAAAATGGATTCAAAAAAAGAGATTAAATTTCATCTTCAAAACTTAAACGAAAGCGACAAGTTCCTAGTTTGTTTGTATTCATTCAGTCAAATGAAAATGAAACATTTTGTCATTCATCCATGTTGATGATGGATTAGATGCGTGGGTGTGATTTAGTTATTTTGTTTTCAAAGAAAATTTTGTTTTCTGAATTTCACTTGATTCGATCTTGAATATTTTTTGTTTTTCTCATTTTGTTTCGTACGAAAAAAAATTCATGAACAACGATCTATCAAGCGAATATCCGGACAATCAGATCAAGTATTTCCGTTCGAATAAACTCAGCAACAACAACAAAAAACGAAAATTGTCACCGATTTTCAATCAATGAAGAAAAAAAAACATGTCAACGAAAAAAAAACCATCTAATATTACACACACACACACACACACGAAGAGTGATGTGTTTTTCATTTCATTTTTGTTGTTGAAACTCAACTCTTCATGAAAAAAATATCCTTCATTGATGATTATGATGATGATGATGATGATGAGAAGCGAATCAATTTTCCATCCGACCAAAAAAAAAAAAAATCCATACATCATTTTGTCGATTCAAAACAGAAAAAGCACATCTCTTCTTTTCTTTTTTCCCCCAATATCAAACAAAATGATTATCATGGAAAATGATGAAAAGTTGTGTAGAGTAGGAAGTTTTTTTTTTACTGTAAACTTATTTTGAAGCAGCAAAACAACAAAANTGATGATTATGATGATGATGAGGATGAGGAGAAGCGAATCAATTTTCCATCCGACCAAAAAAAAAAAAAAAAAAATCCATACATCATTTTGTCGATTCAAAACAGAACAAGCACATCTCTTCTTTTCTTTTTTCCCCCAATATCAAACAAAATGATTATCATGGAAAATGATGAAAAATTGTGTAGAGTAGGAAGTTTTTTTTTCTGTAAACTTATTTTGAAGCAGCAAAACAACAAAACTGAAAAAAAAACTTATTACCTGTTGCTGTTGCTTACAACAGGCCAGTCAATCATCAATAGCTTTTTTCAATCAAAAAAAAAAAATAATGAAAAAAATCCATTTGGAAAAAAAAATTTTTGGAAAATATTCCAAAATAATAATGTCCTTCAAATGAACAAACAAACTGAATGAAAACTTTTCTGTTATTCACCAAATGTGACACACACACAATAAACACACTGACCACCTACCATCAAAATTTCTTTAATTTTTTTTTCTAACGGATTCAATTTAAAGGAATATTCCTGTTTAATGAGATGTTTACATTATAATGATGCGGATGTTAATGATGATGATGATGATAATGATTTGAATACGGATGCGGATGATGATAATGATGATATTTACAACAATAAATAATAAATGAAAAAAACATCACATTTGTGTATCGGTGTATGGTAAAATGCTTTTTATAATGACCATAAAATTATATTGGTTGCCATTCTATTTATCATTTATCAAATATGTAGGAATTTGATAACAAACAACAACAACAACAACAACAACATGATTAATTGGAAAAATATTCACCAAAAACAAAACACATTACACGCACACAAAAATCATTATCACCATTGAAATATTCAAAAACCAAAAACACACACCTGTATCATTCATTCATTCATTCATTCATTCATTGATCATTTTTTTCATTTTATTTCAAAACATTTCAACACTTTTCACTCAATCATCATGATGATGATGGTAATAATCACAAAAATGACAAACAGAAAAGAAAAGAAAAAAAATTCAGAAAATTTGGATCATTGAAAAAAAATATGAATGAAATGATCTTAAGAAACAAATGACAACGACGACTACAAACAAACTACGACAACATCTTTGTTGTTGTTGTTTTTACTTTCTATATTAGCAGCAGCAGCAACAACAACAACAACAACAACAAAATGAGACGAAAATGAAAATGAAAAAATAGTCAATTGGGCGCCAAATATTGTATCTTGTTTCGGTTTTTTCTTCTTCTTCTTCTTCTTCTTCGTAGTTTGTGCATCTTACTTTCTCTCATTTTCTCGCAATCAATCTTTACATTCTTTAGCACTTGTTGATCTAGCTAGCTCTTTATTTTTTTTTTATTCGTCTTGTTATTATTTTTCATCATCATCATCATCATCATTTACTTTCTCTTTTTTCTCTTTATATTATCATCATCATCATCATCAACGACAATAAAGGCATCCATAATAAGATGCTTATGAAGAAAAAAAACTCGTGTTTTTTTTCTATTTTATTTTTCGTCGTCGTCGTTGTTTAAAACTACGCGCAAAAAAAAGTTAATGTTTCTTTTTGTTTTGTTTCTCTTTTGGATCGATATGATCAAAAAAATAAAACAAAACAGAAAAAAGAGTTTGAAAATAAAGAGGAGAGTATTTTTTTTCTTTTGGATTGAAATATCATTATCAACCAAAGATAATCCAAAATAATCAACGAAATCGATTAATTAATTAATTAATTAACCTGAAAAATAATTTTTTACCTACTTCCTTTTCTCTTCATTTATGTAAAATGAGAAAGATTTCTAATGTGGTCTATGTTTATGTGTGTGTGTGTATGTGATAAATTAAAAAAAAATGAGATATATGTGTTATCTTTGTTGATGTTGAGAATCTAACACTAACTTAACCGATCTAACAGGTTGGTTGGTTGATTGGTGGACCAACCAACCAAAATTTTGGGAGTTTCTTTCGTTTTTTTTTTGTTTAAATCTAAAAAAAATTCATAAATGACGTGACTTGATTTGATGTTTCAAAAAAAATCTCTTTTCTTGATTCATCAAATTTTTTTTCTTACTCTTTTCCAATTCTCTCTCTTTTTTTAATAAAGTAAATTTTTCAATTCAAAGGTGACCTAATTTTGTTTTTCGTTTTGTTTTCGTTCGAAAACATAAATTCATGTATTTTTTTGTTCAAGCTTGCTGCAGTAATTTCATGCTTGACGAAAATATATTTTTCTCTACACAAAATTCTCTCTTTTAATAAATGAAAAAAAATCTTTAAATCTGAAATTCAAACGAAACAACAAGACATCCGAACAAGATTTTCTTTGGGCTAGCTGTTTGTTTTGTTTGTTTATTTGTTTGTTTTTGGTTTCGGTACGGTTTTGGTTCAAAATCAAATTCAAATTCAATTGAAAAAAAAGTATAAATATCCCATTTGGTTTTCGCATAGAGAAAGAGAAAGAGCTTGTTGAAAACGACTAACAAGTTTACATAACACTTTTTTTTTTGTTGTTGTTTTGTTTTGGTAAATGCGCATGCTTTATCTAGTTAACTGAGAAAAAAAAGTTTAGATCACGCGGAAGAACAAGATTTTTTTTTCGTAAATAAGATTTCTTCTTTCCTCCCACACACACACACACTATGGATGTAACACAGAAAAAAAATCCGAAACTAAAGAGTGACATATTAACGAACATGAACTTTTCTTTCTTTCTCTGTTACTTTTGGAACAAGAAGAAATTTTTTTTTTGTTGTTGTCTGATAAACACGAGATGCCCTGATCATCTAATTCGAATGACAATTGATGATTGAAAATTTGTTGTTGTTGCAATTTATGACAAACAACAACAACAAATTGTGACAACCAATCTTATTGGATATACATGAGCAGGGGAGGGGAAATTGATCATTGATCTTATTGATTTTTTTGAGGGGATAAGAAAAATGTTTTTTCATATTGAATAAAGTTATCCGGGTAATATCATCAACAACAACAACAAAATGAAATGAAATATAATGAAAAAAAGCTATTTTTTTCATTTTATTTCAAAACATTTTCTCAGGTTTCACATATATAACACAAATCAACCATCAATTATCGTATGATTGACATACAATTGACAATTAACATTCATTTCATCGTATTTCATTGTTTGTCACGATAATAATAATGATAAATTTGGCAATTATGGCAAAACAAAAAAAATTTAATTATCAAATCTAATTTTTTCTGATTATGAATCAAAAAATGGATGTCAAATTATTAATTTAATTTGATTTGATTGATTGATTGATTGATTTGACCAAAATCGATCGATCAATCAATCAATCGATCATCAACTTGTTGCGCATATTTACTCTATTGTGTATGTGTATTGTTGTTTTAGAAATTAATTAATTTTGTTTCGCAACAAAATTTCATATTGATAAATTAGGTATTTAAAACAAAAACAAAAATCTTAACCGATTCATCATTCATCGATCAATCGATCGACGACGATGATATTCCGAAATGGAACTACCAAAAAGAACGAACAAGGAGGAGATTCGAACCTGAACAACTGATGATGATGATGATCAAGTTCAAATCAATGAAAATGAACTAAGAAAGAAAAAAAAAATTAACCTCATCAAAATGGAAAGTTTTTTTTGATTAAAATTGATCGATAAAAAATTTCAAGTAAAAAAATGAAAGGTGATAATTGATAATGTCATCGATTGAAATGTTATTTTTTTCCGTGTTCTCAACACCACCACCACCACCATTCACCACCATCAACATTTTTTTTTCTCATTCGATAACAAACTTTTAAACTCTCAAACTTTGTATTTGGTACAACATTGGGGCAACAAATGAACAGCAACAACAAAAATCATAATTTAATAATGATGATGACGTAATCAACAACAACAACAAAAAAATTTCTTCAAATCATACGAAAAAAAAATTATGTACAAAGACAAGCAGCTTCTCTTTCTTCTATTTCTCTCTTTCTCATTCAATCTATTGAAAATAATCAATAATATAATACCTGATAATTTGATTTGTAATGATGGCGTCAAGTGATAGATATATGGTGATAGATAAATAGCTTCCACCTTCATCATCATCATCATAGACAATCGATCTCAATACAGATCATAAAGATTCAAAATAAGTTGAAGAAACAGAAAGAGAGAGAGCCGGAAACGTCAAATAAAGTCTATATCATCATTAACTAATTAACTATAATATTATTTTGTTTCGTGTAAAAGAAAAAATTCATTCATTCAATTTCAATTCGGAAAGACAAAAAAATGGGAAAGGTAAAGGTAAAACAAAAACAAAAACAAAACAAAAAAATTGAAGGGAAAAAAACTAAATCAAATCAAATGCGAATGACGATGCATATGAAGCATTTTCCATATATTACCAACCAACACACCTGGCGTCCAATGACTTTTTCATTTTCAAAAGCAAATAAAAAAATCAATCAATCAATATAGTAACCTGATTGATACAAGTGTATCAGATAGAAGATTGGGACAAAAAAAAACAAATTCAATTTTTTAATTGAAATTTTAAAAAATCAAACAAACAAACTTTGTTTTTATCATCCATTTGGATTCATTGTTGTTAATTTTTCTTTATTTCTTCCTTCCGAAAAACGTGTTTAGAGTTTATCATCATCTTTTTTTTTTATTGTTATTATTATTATCATTTTAAGGATGTTTATTTTTAAAGAGTACAATTGAAGTAAGCAACAACAGAAACAAAAATGACAATAATAATAGTAACAACAACAAACCCGAAAATATCGTCCAAAATGATCGATCAATCAATCAATCAATCAATCGATTGATCGGACAAATACAAATAGAAAACCGAATAAAAAAAACAGGACAATCAATCAAAAAAAAAAGTGAAACGGACAAAAAAAACCCGAAACTAAAATGAAACTTGGACACACAATGTTGAATTGTTTATCTTTTTTCATTCATTTCAATTTTCAATCTTTTTTTTCCTTCCCCCCCAAAAAAAACCAATGTCCAAATAATGTAACTTTTTTTTTCCATTGTCATTTTGATTGGTAAACATTTGAAGAAGATGAAGGAAACAACAACAACAAAAAAAAGGGCCACACACAAACATCATCATCATTATCATTTATATTGGAAAATTTTAAAAAAAATTATTAATTAAAATTTATATCAATGATGATAAATTCATTGATGGATTGACCAGTGAAAACGAAAAAAAAACATTACATAATTAACATATTTTTAAAAAAAAGATTCAATGCAAATGATGATGATGATTATAATGATGATAATGGCCAAACCGATCCATTTATAATTTGGGATAAAAAACCATGTTTGTTTGTTTGGTTTGATTGACAGTTTCGATATAAAACAACAACAACAACAACAACAACAACATATTTGGTATTCAATTGGAACAACAACAACAACAGAAACTTGAAAAGAATAAAAAAAATGATTATATATCCTGTGTGTGTGTCTTTATAATCAAAATATACACACACACACAGGATATATAATCATTGAGATGTTTACGTTTTCAAAGGGGAAAAAACGAAAAAAAATATTTTTTTTCCTTTGTTTTCTGCATAGAAAACATTTTTTTTTGTTGTTGTTGTCAATTTCCTGATTTCAATTTTCACAAAACAACCGAAACAAACACCAAACAAACAAACAAACAAACAGACATAGACACATAAACCAAAATCGATTCAATAGAGAAATGGATATATATTGATATGTGATGTAAACATCGTTGTTGCTGTTTTGTTTATTTATCAATATAAATAAAAAAAAACTTTATTGATTATGGTCAGAATGGTTATAACCAGGAACACACCGAAAATATATAAAAAAAGGAAAGGATTGTCAATCAATCAATCGATCGATGGATCGATAAGAAAGATAAATCAATCGATTGTGTGGTCAATTTTTTTTGAGAAAGATGCAAAAAAAAGAGAGAGAAAGGATAATGTCAGAATTTTTTGTTTTCGCTATCTACATCATCATCATCATCATCAACGTAGACAAATTTGATTTTTTTTTCTGCAAAATTCAAATTAATGAAATTATAATTGATGATTATATAGGCAGTAAAAAAAGGTGATGATTATATTAATTGAAAAATTAGGGAATAATTAGCAAAAAGACAAGGCTTGAAGGCATATTTTTCAAAAGAAATTAAAAGAGAAAATTTTGGCTGAATAGATTCGATTTGGGATATAATTCGAATCATGATCATCATTATCTGATCGATCTGAAAGATAAGCATGATGTGTGATTGAGTGAATTGCTTATGTGATTTTCACAAATTAAAAAAAACAAAAATTTTAGACTTTTTTTTAAAAAAGAAAAAGAAAAACCATAATTATTTGGTATTATATGAAATTCGTGATTGTTGGAAACAACAACAACAACATCGATAACGAGAAAATGATTTCAATTCAGAGAAAAGAAATATTTTAAAATTTCTGAAAAAGTTTCAAACTTAATTTTTTCATTCACTTTTATTCATAAGATAGGAGTGTTGGGGGGATAATAATCATAATCCAAAAAACATGAAAAATGATTTTCACTTCATCATCATCATCGACATAATTCTTTCATGATGATTATATACAATGTGAGAGAGCGAGAAAGAAAGAGAAAATTGGGCATATAATTTGAAATTTTTTGGAATAATTTCATTCAGAAAAAAAAACACACACACGAATTATATGTGACTGCCATCTATCGTCGAGATTTTGTGATAAAAATTTTAAAAATTTTACAACCAAAAAAAAATTGCAACTTTGAAAACTTGGACGATATTTTCGACGACTGTCAAAACAAAATATGAAAATTTCAAAAAAAAAGAAAAGAAATTTTATTATCTTCAAAGATCTGATCAAAAAAAAAACTGTCCTTGAAAATGTTTGTTCGAAAGAAAAAATTTCAGAAACATTTCTGACTTTCATCATCATTCAGATTTGTTTTCTTTTCTTTGGTGATATTTTTATGATGGTCGATGTTGTAAAAAAACAACAACAAACATGTATCGATCTCGTATGATTGTAAGAAATCGAAATATCGAAAAAAAACAACCAAAAAAAAAGAAAAAAATGCTTACCATTTTTGTTTCTTTGTTTGTTTTTGTTCTTAGGTAATCTTTATGACATCGACTTTGGATTTGATTTGATTTTTTCTATTCGATCAATTGATGTAATATCACATCATTGTTTCTCTTTTTTTTTGTTGAGCAAAAAATATCATCAATGAAAATGAAGCAATTCAGTCTATACTAGTCTACGCACAACAATATTATCATTAAAATTTTGAAATAAAAAAAACAAATATATTTTACTTTGATTGAGTCATAAAACAACAACAAAATTAAGAAAAAAATAAAAGTTTCATTGGATCACAATTTTTCTTCGGAATTGTCTGAAGTGGAAATAGAATCGAATGTTTTGTTTGTTTCTGTTCGATCGACACTCATATATGGCACACACATACACACACACAAAAGCAAAAATCGTGGAAATAGATTCGAATGTTTTTCCGTTCGAATATCATTTCGTTTTCATTTTGGAAAAAATCAAAAGTTTTGAAAATGAAAATTTAATATAAATTTGTTGATCAGTCATCATGAATAACATAACACAAACAAAACTGAATGAATAAAATACAGGTTAATTCAATTATTTGGAAATATAGATAGATAGATAAATAGGATAGATGATGATGATGATCATCATCATCATCATTAGATTGTGATAGATTTTTGACAAAAAAAAATATCAACAATCATCAAGGACGATGGACATTACAATCGATCATCATCATCATAATCATCATCATCATCATCATCATCACCAATTTGAATATGGTAATGGATGATAATGATGATGATATTCGATAATCATATGTTGATGATGATGATGATGATGATGATGATAATTTCAAAATAATCCACATAACAACAATAACAGCATAAATGATTTGAATAGCCATGATAATGTTTGGTTGGATGATACAGGAAAACAATTTTGAAATCACACATACAGTCAAAAAAACATAACCGGCATTCCGGGAATTATTCAATCAAAATCAAAATCAAATTTTTTTTTTGTTGTGGAAATCTTTGAAGAAAGAATTTTTCGAACGATAATGATGATTACGTATTTTGTGATTCGGTTACTCAATGACAACGTCAACAAAAACAACAACAACAACCGATAGTCTATTTCTACACATACAGGTATGTATTGTTTTGTTTTGTTTTTTGCTGATTTCATTCGGCAATTTTTTTTTTGTTAAAAATTTATTTCAATTCATTTTCTTTGTTTGTTCTCAATCATCATCATCATCTGAATGATGACCTGTTTCAGACGCTCGAATGAACGATAACCGAGAAAAAACAACGGTAGCAACAACAACAACAACAAAAAGTCTGGCTCTCACCTAAAAGATCTTTCTTCTTCTCTCTCTCAATCTCTCTATCAAGAAATCAAATGAAATCATCACATTTGGATCACCACCATCATCATTCTTTTGAAAAATCAATGATTATCATTCATTGGCGCCAAAGAGTAAAGAAGTTTTTGTTGTTGTTGTTGTTGTTCAATGTCTTCTTCTCATTCTTCTTTGTCTTCTGATTATTCAATCATCAAGTTTTCAACAAAACAAAATCTGGCTAAGAAAAAAAAACAAAACAAAATCTTTATTCAACCCGAACCCGTTAATAATTGGTTAC
The DNA here is from genome assembly GCF_001901225.1 of Dermatophagoides pteronyssinus. Classification (NCBI taxonomy): domain Eukaryota; kingdom Metazoa; phylum Arthropoda; class Arachnida; order Sarcoptiformes; family Pyroglyphidae; genus Dermatophagoides; species Dermatophagoides pteronyssinus. Next base: position 407,391 of record NW_020873514.1, on the reverse strand, counting down.
GGTTGTTTGATTTTTTTTGAAAGAAAAAAATTTTTCTCTTCAAACTTTTTTGAAATTTTGGAAAAAATTTTGAATTTTTCATTCACAAAAAACGAAAGAGAAAATTTCAATAAGAATTAACAAAAAAAAAAAAAAAAAAAAACGAGAAACAACAGGAATGACATCCTTAATGTTTTTTTTTTTT
>NW_020873514.1:376702-407200 GCF_001901225.1 Dermatophagoides pteronyssinus | reverse complement strand
GGAAAAAATTTTAAATTTTTCATTCAAAAAAAACAAAAAAAAAAATTTAAAAAAAAATAAAAAAAAAAAAAAAAAAAAAAACGAGAAACAACAGGTATGACATCCTTAATGTTTTTTTTTTTTTTAAATAAACATAATTCATTTGATTGATTTGATTCAAACACCAAAATAGATGATTTTGGGTTTTTCAAATTTCAAATTGAGCTAATCACCATCATCATAAGCATCATTATCGAATGTCAAAATTGATAATTTGAACTTCTTTTTCTGTTGTTGTTGATTGCCTCCACACCTCCCCATCATCATCATCATCATCATCATCATCAGTTTAGTCCTTGACCATCAATCAATTGGATTGGAATGATGTTGAAATGTGAAAGAGAGGGGGGAGAGAGAGAGGGAGAAAAAACTTTTCCAATAATAATAATTATTATTATTATGTAGGGCGTCATGTTTCATATTTTTTTTTTCTTCGTAAACTTTTTAACAACAACAACAACAACAAAGATGTTTAATAAATTATATCTTGAAATCTACAGCAAACAAAATAAGGTTTTTTTTCATTTATTTCTTGCCAAGGGGACACTAGTGCCAGGAGGAGAATGATGCAGAAAAAACGCGCGTGTGTAAATGTAACGCGTGTATTTCTTGAAGCTAGTTAGTTAGTTAGTTAGTTACATTGATCCTGAAACAAACAAAAAAAAATGAACGAAACAAAACTGAACGAACGAACGAAAGTCACGTTATTGTAACATATTTTGCTTTTTGCTTTTTGCTTTTTTTTGTTGTTGTTGTTTGTTACTTTTTCCATTTATTTCAATGAGAATACTGATTGTCAAACTGAAATGAAAATGAAAAAAAATGGAAAATAAAAATTACACAACGTCAACGAAACGAAAAAAATATTGCCAAATAAATCAAATGGTTTGCTTGTTTGTTTGTTTGTTTGATGTTGACAATGACAAAAAGCAAAATGATGATGATGATGATGATTATCCATTTACACGCAATTCATGATGATTATAATCATTTTGAAAAATTTGCCAAAGAATATTTTTAAATTTTTTTGAAAATAGTTGATGATAATCATGTTGTGCAACATGTTTTTGTTGTTGATGTTCATAGCATGCAATCATCATTTGAATTTTTGAAAATTTTGAAATATTTTTTGAGAATATTTTTTGGGAAATTTGAAAACTTTCTCGTAAATTTTTTCTCTGTGAAATTTCCGGTATGTTTGTGACCAAAATGATGGTGTTTTTTTTTGTTTGATCTAATTTTTTCTTGAATTAATTAATTAATTAATGAACCAGGTTGTGTTAATTTAATTTATGGGAGAAACAAAAAAAAACCAGAAGCAAAAACAAAACCAGATAGCCTGGAAAAAAAACAGGAAAAACAAAATCAGGTTGGCCTTGGAAATCCAAACCAACACCTGTCGAGTTGTCTGTTTGCCTTTTGTGTTAATTAATTAAATCAGAAAAAAAAGGGGAAAAAATTCAAGTCGACCGCAGCATTCATTCATTCATCAGGTTTGACCTGTTCAATGATGATGATGATCTGATGATCAATGATCCATGATGATAAACATGATTTACGATTGCTGATGACCATTTTTTTTTATTTAGGGGAAATATAAACGAAGCAAAATGCATGTCATGTGAATATAATTAATATATTTTTTTGCTATGATCAAACGTAACGTAATGTCGACAACGACGACGAAATCGATTAACAACAACAACAACAACAACGGGTCATTTGGAAAAAAAGTCATGATGATGATGATGCCAAGAAGCCATTCATTATCATCCACCAAGCATTATTGATTTTGATTTGAAATTTTGAAAACAAAAATAAAAATAAAAATTCAACAAACTTTATTCGGTTTTTTTGACCAATAATGGTTGACCATAATAATAATATTCGTTTGGTTGTTTAATGTTGATGATGATGATAATGTTATGCGATAACAAAATGATGCGGCCAACAAATCACACACACACAAATCACGAATTGAAACTTTTATTTTTGAAATTCAAAAAAAAAACTTAAACATCACAAACACACACACAGGCAGACAAACCGAATAAATGAAATTTACGAAACGATAACTTTTACTTTTTAAAGCCTCATTTTTTTTTCTTTTCTTTGAAGGAGAAATTATATAATAAATTTTCTGTTTGCTGTTGCTGTTATATGGCTACCAATTTCACAAACACGAGACCATCATCATCATCATCATCGTGATGATGCAAAAAGAAAATTGTGTATTTTTAAAGAGACCAAAGCAAAGCATTTAGCAAAATGCATCATTTAGCAATCTCTAAGCAGTGGTGGTGGGCAGTTTACATTCGTTTTTTGTTTTAAAAGTTTAGAGAATATTTTGGAGCCCAAAAGATCATCATTTGTTGTTGTTGTTGTCTAATTCATCTAAAACATCTTTTTCGAGATAAAGAAAAAAAGGAGCGTTTAGCTTAGTTTAGTTTTTGTTTTTTGTTTTTGGCCTCCAGTAATTTTTCCGAAAATTCTCTCTCTCACTTTATCAGATAAAAGATTTTTGAACTTCAACATTTAAAATTCTCTTTCTATCTTGGTCTCTCCACACATATCTAAGTTTCGAAGAAAAAAATGACTGAAATGATGCGGCTGACCTTTTCTTGCATCCGATTTTATTGATCAAGTTTTTTTTTGTTTTCTGTTTTTCAATAATCAACAAACAACAAACGACAGCAACATTGATTAGCCAAGAATTTGCCTTGTTGTTCTTCGTTCGTTGATGGTGATCGTAATTCTTTGACCATGATCTTTTGACATTGAACCTGTCGATAATCATTATTATTATGATAATGGCTGTTGTCGATGATGGTTGTTGTTGTAATCATTCAATTATCTTTATTTAAATCTTTACAAGGACGATCAATGTTTGTTTGTTTTATTCAAAATCAATGTTTTTTTTTTCTGCAAAGTTAATTTCTTTTTTTATTTAGATTCCACACACAAACACAGAGATAAAGAAAAATTAAATCAAATCAAATCAACAAAACAACGTTTGGATTTTTTAAAAAAAGTGAACAAGAAAAAATAAAGTCAAACGAAGAAAAATACAAAAACAAACAAACGAAAGAAAAAAAAATGGAATATATTGTGAATTAATTGATTTTTCAATCAATCGATCGATCATTTTTGATCAATCATTTGATCATCTAAAAAAACTAGAGAAAAATATTTGTTGAAATTTTTATCGGATTGATCCATTGCCCAGACAAGACGTGTTTTGATTTTGATGTTTCGATGTTTGGATGTTTTTTTTTCTTCACAAAATATAATGCATAGCATTCAATAATGATTCAAAATGTTCACGTTCGTTTATTGGCCAGAATGGTAATTCAAGCTAGAAATTGAAGAAAGAAAAAGATTTGGATTTTAAATGTGGAAAATTCTTATTTTTTCACTTACTTTTTGTGATAATTGTTGTTCATCTGAACCTTTACCAACAACAATATAGGTACAATTTGAACCAAAACGATTCAAAACACGATTCAATGTATGTTCTTTGCCTATGTTTGTTAAATCAATGAAGGAATGATGACGAAAATTTAAAATTTGAAAACAAAAAACTTACTTGTTTTTGAACAGCTATAAATATTTCCAATTGAAAAATATGGTCCCAATTGAAATATTAATAATTTTGTCAATGTATAGATTAATGGTGATGATGAAATCAAAACATTTAAACAATTTGATCTAAATTTTCCATTTTGAAATCGAAAAAAAATTAAAATTTTTGTTTTTCATTTCAATCAATCTCAAAAACACTGACCTTGTTTTAATAAATGATAATGTTTTCATTGCTGAATGTATCCAATTTTTACTAAATAAATCAAAACGTTTAATCAGATCTTCAAGCTGTTCGTAATCATCTTTGTCCATTAATTCTTGAAATTTTTTTGTAAAAAATGAAAAATGAAAAATTCAAATTAAAACAGAAAAAAAAATTTACATAAAACGAATAAAGATTAGATAAGATTATGTTTGGGATGACACAGTTTTTTTTTTCGTTCATTATCTGATTAAAAATCAAAAATCAAATTTAACATGAATTAATCAACTTTGAATTTGAATTAATCAAAATGATAATTGAATTACATCATCATCATCATCATCGATAATGATAATGAATTTCGAACAAAAAAAAAAATCCATGTCAGAATTAATTAGACTGAAAATTTTAATTAGATGTTAATGATGTTTGTAATATTTGTAATTAGTTTTGTTTTGTTTTGTTATTTTGAAATTGAAAATTACAAAATTGGTTACCATTAATTTTATCACCAAAATTTGAATAAATTTCATTAATTTTTCTGTAACGTAACGCCATCTTTTGTCGTAAATCACCACCACCATTATTTAACATTATTGAATTACATGAAACGGATGTTTTAAAACCATCAGCATGAAAATTATAATTGCTATAATTTGGTTTTTTTGGGTTAACAAAAATCAGAGAAATCAATAAAATTTCAACTAAAATTTTCTTCTTCCATTTACCTTAAATCCTGTCCATTATCATCGGCAGCCGAATCATCAATATGTGATTGGTCAATATCCTTTTTTTTTGACAAAAGAAAAACAAGTTTTTCAAAAATCGAGGAAAAAAGTTGAAAATTTTCAAGTAAAATTTTATCAACAGAAACGACAAACAAACCTTTAGATCGGATAGAAATAGATATTTTTCAGCAAACTTATTGATAAAAATGAATATTTCATTATATAATGATGCTGTTAATGAATCCTGATTCGGGGAAAAAAAAGAAAACCAAAAAAATCAAATTAAAAATCATTATCATTGAAGGAAAATTAATGATGATGAAAGCTATTCAGATAATCTGATAAACAGAGAAACAAAAATTAAGTAACACAGTGTTAAATTTTCTTATCTTGAAGAAAAAACGCTGAAACAAAATTAATCATCGAGATAAGTATAAGGATAATGATTATTAATTTCAAATGTCAACTTTGTTTTGGAAAAAAATTTTTTTCTCAAATTCTTGTTTTGTTTATTAAATTTTTGAAAAAAACTTTGAACAAAACTTACATTAAAACCAGAAAAACGATTATATTCCGAAACATTTAAATATGATAAAATTGTTTCATCAATATACCAAATGAATATACGATCAATATTATTTTCAGGTGATGGTGATCCGGATGATAATGATTGATTTGGATGATGACTGTTGTTGTTGTTGTTTGTTAACATTGATGATTGTCGTCTTGATTGACGTCCACGAGATGTTCGTTTGGCTTTGAAGAGATTTAAAGTAATGTTTGAATTAAATTTGCGAAAAACAAAACAAAAAATTACCAAAAAAAATTTACCTTTTTTTATTGGTGGTAATGAATGAATTGGTGATAAATTGGAATCATTTTTATGAACATTCAATGTGTATAGATCTAAGTGTTAAACAAAAAAGGCAATGAAATTAAATTAACCCTTATTAATCACTAATAGGGATGCAATCGATCAACATTTACCATCATTATTATTATCACCATTCATACGATTATTGTTACATAAATTTGTTAAATATGTTTCTGAATTAGTTTGATATGATGATGATGATATTCCACCATTATTATTATCATCATTTTCATTGCTACTTGCCGCAGCAGTTGAAGCAACAGCAGCAGATATTAATGTCGATGTTTGATGATTCTGTTGTTGTTGTTGATGCTGTGATGATAATGATGATGGTTGTGGTAATGATGTCAGCGTTGCAAATGGTGAATATGATGTTGGATAATTTCCCGTACAACCAATATACGGATATGATGATGATGAACTAGCGGCAGCAGCAGTTGCCGATGATGATGTTGTCGATGTTGTTCCACCATTAATATTTGTACCAGAATTATAATCAAAATGATTCAAACTTGGTACCATATTTGTTGGTGATGAATTTGAACCGCTATTATTGTTGGTTGCTGTTGTATATGCGCTATAATGATCTTTTGGTTTTGGTTTTTGGATTTTAGTTGATTAATTAATTAGTTAAGTTGATTAATTAGCAAAAAACCAAACAAAAATAGATCAAGGAACTTACTATGTGAATAAGGATTGGTTCCATTGATTGTCGCTGATTGTTGTTGCTGTTGTATTGAATGATGATGATGATGATGGGTTGGCAGTTGATGATGCGAATGATGTGGATGATTTTGTTGTTGTTGTTGATGATGATGATTACCAAATGTAAATGGTTGATGTAAATGATGATGATGATGCGGTTGCGGAAAATAAGTTGCTGTCGACATAAATGATGCGGATGGTGATTGACCATTTGTTGTCATTTTATGTTGTTGTTGTTGATTGAAATGATCATTTGTTGTTGTTGTTGTTGCTGAACGTAGATTACCATCATATGATAATGCGGATGATGGTGGTGGTGGTGGTGATGATGATGATGATAAAGATGATGTTGAAATAATACCACCACCAACCCCCAAACCATATGTAGAATGATGATGATGATGATTATTTTGTGTTTGAAAATAATTAAATGGTGATGTTGTTGGTGTTATTGTTCCAACTGTTCCAGCTGGTCCAGTATTAAATGATGATGGTAATTGATAAGCATTCATTTTTGACTTTGATTCGTTGGTTCAAAAGATTTTCGTCAAAAGAATTTCTTCAAGAAAATCAGCAAAACAAACAGACAAAATCCTATAAAAGACAACAAGGGTTAATTAACAAAATGATGATGATATTGATGATTGAAATCACTATAATAATATTTGTTTTTGCGGTAAAAATCAATCAATAAATTAATTAATTTGAGAAATTTTCAGAAACAAAAACTTTTCATTGTTCATCATCATCATCGAAATCATCGAACAAACAAACAACGACACAAGCCATTCACACTTCTTTCTTCGTTTGCTCTAATAATAATATTATGATCAAAATCAATTTCGGAAAAATATTTTTGATAAAATTAATCTAATTTTCGATTGATTGATTGATTGGTGAATGCAAAAAAATGGCTTGGCTATCAACAAATCACTTCGAAAGATTCGTTTATCGATTTTTTACTCGGTTTTTTTTGGTCTTATCGTTATGATAACATTATTATTTTGTTTTTCTGATTTGCAGGAAAATACAAAAAACTTTCAAATGGCTTATAAGTGTGACGAGTATTGGATGAAGAAAAAAAATCTTTGGATTTTTTCCAATTTATTTTCCACCAAACTACTGGACCTTCGAAATTTTTTTTTTGAAAAAAAATGTCAAAAAACGAAAATGAAAATGAACATATGGAATTGGATTTGGTGGAAAGAAAAAAACTCGTAAAAAAATTCGTTCAACAGCAAAACAGCGAAGTCAAAAAAAAGCTTTACGAAGAATTTCAAGTGGCCACCGTTAAAAAAAAATCAAACCACTTGTAAATCGATGGTGATGGTTGGTTGAAGTTTTTTAAAATATTGAAACTTTCAAAAAAAAATTCAGACCACCACTATCATCATCACCCAATGATTTAACTTCTCTGTGCTATGTTGTGATGATGATGATGGTCACCAAAAAAAATGATCCGAACCGAAAATCGAAATTTGAAGAAATTTTTTTACTTGCAATTAGACACATGCATGGTGACACATTTTTGCTGATGATCAGATGGACACATGTGTGTGACACTTGTGATATTTCAGAAAAGTTTTTCTTTAAAAAAAAAAAATTTTCTCACACCAATTTTTTTATTTTGCTGCTACAGATCAACACACCAACCATGATGATGATGAAAAACACTTACAGATTTTCTGACTTTTTTGTCTATTTGGATTCTTTCGAGAACAGAGACACAAGAAGAAGAAGATGCAGAAGTTGTTTGCAATTTTCGGAAAAAGAATTTTGTTGTTGTTTTGATCGTTGATGATGAGAATCTTTTTTCATCAAATGTTGTTGATTTGTTTTTCGCAAAAACAATTGAAACAACAGGGAGACAAACAAACACAAAACAATCATTTAAATGATGATTTGAAATGAAAAACAGAAAAAATCAGTTTTCAAGCCAAACACACACAATGAATCCTGGCTGATAATTTGATGATTTGGATGATGATAATTTCGGATGATGATGATGGCTATATCAGAAAGAAACAAAGCAAAGCATGTACAGTTTGTTTTTACAGACTGATTTTGTTTTTTTTTGCATGCAAATGCATCGATTTTTTGCATTTTTTTTTACTGCAGTAAAATAATTTCTGGTTAATATGCTCTACATTTGTAAAAATTTATCTATCTTTTTGTTTTGTTGGTGCGCACCAGAAAACTTTACAGGAAAAAAGAAAGAAAGATTACCAGAAAGAGGCGTGGCTAGATTACTCGGATGGCCACGCCTTCCAGTATTATCAACAAGGAAATTAAAAGGACGGTACAACCAATAAAGGAGAGGCTATATATATCGGCGTTTTCGTTGTCGTTGCCATCGTCCAATCCAATCACAATCAAAATGGAAAAAAAAAATTCAAAACCCAAAAAGATGTGATATGAAAAATTCGAAACCATCACCACCATCAAGCAAGCAAACGAAGGAAAAATCCTATGTAACCAGAGATGCTTTTTGTAGCAAGCCATTGAGCGAAAGAAAAAGGAAAATACGATGGATTTTTTATTTCGAAATCGAAAAAAAATTCTGCTTGATTTGCAATAAAGAAAGAAAGAAAAATCCTGATGATGATGTTGATAATAATTTTCAATTCTTTCAAAATAAGGATTCATTTATTCAGTGAATGAAGAAAATTGAAAATGACATTTTACTGCCATTTTTCTTGGTCAAAAATTGATGATGAAACCTTATATCAACATTTTTTTTTTGCTTTTTGACAACTTAATTGGCCAATTCAATTGGACACATCATTCATGTGCCATCGCAGAACAGAAAAACAAAGAAAAGGAATTCTGAATTCAAGTTTGAAAATCAGAAAAAAGGTTCGACAAATCAAAATGGCCAAAAGAGGATTAACACTTTTGAATCCGATCGGATTAAGATTTGAAATTGAAAAAAACAATCAAAAAAAAAACTTAAAAATGGAACGGAACAAAGCAAAACGAACATGTCTATTAAGCGAAGCAAACAATCAATTTTTTTCGGTTCGAAGACAGACAACATTTTTCTCATTTCTGTTGTTTCAAAGACCATAAAAGCTCTTCAACAAAACAACAACGAAAACAATGTAAAGTAAATACATACCCATTCCATTTGGAACAAAAGCAAAAAGTGAATGAATGAATGAATGAAAAAAACAAACAAACATTCAAAACAAAGACAAGGGACCAACGACAACAACAAAAAGACAAAGACAAAGTACTTTCTACCAGACGCATATACACACACAAACAATAAATTCATTGGTGAATAAATGAAAAAAAAAACTAATCTCAGAATAGGGTCTACTTTTGACAATGAATGATAATGGATGGCTGACTGGCTGACTGGTTGGCTGTTTGGATCGAATGGTGTAACCTGAATCCATCCCTTTGTTCGAATGATGATGATGACGATGGCGAATGGTTTTTTTTTGGCCAAAAAAATTGTGTAAACATTTTCATCATTATTATCGTTTGTGTTCCAACGAACGAAGAATGGGCTAATTTTTTTCTTTTTTGGCCATTTTCAAGATGATGATGTTTACACAAGTTTCATTTTGATTGGAACGTTTCTTTCTTTCTTGCTTTTCTCTATGGTTTTATGTTGGAATTTGATCAATGAAAAATTCCAACCGAAAAAAAAATTGCTGCTTCTGCGCTACACTTGTCTAATGAAACAAAAAAAAATGGACAAATTTTTTTCCTTCATAAGAAGCCAATGATAGTGACATTGGTAAATTTTGATCGAAACAAAATGACGGTGACAAATTACCTGTCCCGACGACGACGACCAAGACGACTACGACGATGATGATCAAATGATAATATTTTCGTATGGTAGTCAGTACCAATAATATCAGTTGTCGTCAAATAGTCGCCGATCATTCAGTCATTCTTTTTTAACTTCATAGACCACTAATGAAGAAAACAAACCACCAGAACATACCATACCTTACCTTACCTTGATTTTATAAAATTGATAAGAAAAAAAATTTATAAAAATCATAGTCATAGTCGTTGATCATCCGAAAATCTGAAACAAAAAATCTGATCTGGATCTTGATCTTTATTCAGTGATGACCTCATACCGAGTCCCGAACCAAATGACAATTTTTCTCGATCGATCGATGATGATGATTATCGATTTGTTTTGTTTGACTAAAAGTCCAATGGCCTCAACTAACACAAAATCACTCCTCTGATTATTATTGTGTCTAGCCTGGTTACCTATTGTAACCTCTATTGTATTTGTTAGAATACAAAAAAAAAACCACAAATTGGTTGTAAATAATTTGTAAAACTAAAAGAAATATCGATTCAAAACAACAACAACAACCCAATACAGATATCATTATCAACCAAAAATGTCAATGCTGTTGTTGTTGTTGTTGTTGTTGTCCCGTTTCTATGGAACAACAACAACAACAACAAATAACATCATCATCATCATAGTTCAATTCAATCAATGTTTTTTTCTTTCCCATTCTGATTTCTCTCGTTGTTGTTTTTGTTTTTGTTGTTATTTTTTCGGATTAAATTTCCCGAAAAAAATTTCCTACATTCATTGATTGTAAAATGAAATGAAATGAAGAAAACACAAAAATCTATTGTTTCCAAATGTGGATATCAGATTTACCTTACCTACTTTTTTTTGTTGTTGTATGGATGGATTTATCCTTCGACAAAGCAAAAAAACTCAACCATATGGTCATAGTTATCATGTATACGAAATTGTATCCCATTTTTCGAAAAGTTACCGAACAAAAAAAAACAACAAAAACCTATATGATGATTTTGAATCACGAAAAATAGAAATTTCGAAAAAAAAACTTTTTTCCCAATTTTAGGTCATGTTGAAGAAAAAAACGAAGCCAATTAGAAAACATATCAATCCACTAGCAATGATATTGATATTTGAAAAAATCGGAAAATCATCGAAAAATCTGACATCATCGATCGATCGATTGATTGATAATGTCCAAATATTTTTGGTTACATCTGGAAATGATCAATCAATCAATCAATCAATCAATTTGAAAAGAAAACTGTCATTCATTTTAGCTAATCATCTCTCTGTGTGTGTTTGTTTGTTTGTTTGTCAATTAAGATTGTCGGATGTTTGATCATCATCATCATCATCATCTGTTTTGTGTCGGCCGACAGCCGAAAGAAAAAAAAGTCAAATTTTTCATTTTCAAAAAAAACAAAAATTCATTCAAAAAAAACCAACAGCAACAAAAACAAATATTTACTTTTCACATCAGAAACGGATGTTTTTTCTTTCTCTGTTTTAAATGGACCGGCGAATCATTTTCAATTGAAATTCATTCACAAACAGATTCAGCTGAAAATATTGCCAGTAAGTAATTACCATCGTTGACAATGAATTTTCATTATTTTAAATTACATCATTACCGGGAGTACGATGATGATGATGAATTTTCATCAACCATTTTGGATTCATTTTAATGATTATGTTTGGGTCTTTGTTTAATTCTTCGTTTAGATAATAATGTAATAATAGACCATCGTCATCATCATCAAAAAAAAAAAGAGATAAAATTACCAAAAATGATGATGATTTTCAAGATTGAATTCTGTTGTCAATTTTCATTGACAATTTTGTTGTTGTTGTTTTTTTCTCTTGCTAGTTTCAGGATTCATTTTCCCAAGAAAAATAAAAAGTAGAATTTTGAAATTTGAATTTCTTCTTTTTTGGGTAAAAATAGAAAAACATCATTATTATGTAGGCGACAATTCGATGGCTAGAAGAAAAAAGGGAGAATGAGGAACCAAAAGTTAAAAGTTCAGATTACAATTTCACTTTCTCTCTCACTAAATCTATCTTTTACCGAATGTGTAATGCAAATGTTTACATAACAATCATCATCATCACCAGTTTTGTGTGGAAAATGAATTCATGAGAACAACAACAACAACGAATCTTTGATTCATTGCAAAGAAAAAAGATCATTATCTTTGTTTTCGTAAATTCAGAATTTTGTTTGTGAATTAGCAAGCAAATGAACGAAACAAAAAAAATCAAACGACAAATGACAACATAATCAACAATGACAGCATCAGCCTATTTAACAGAAAATTAAATGCTTACCATAATCACCCTCTTATAAATCGCTTTTAATCAAGATCAATCTTTTTTTTCTATCTAAATCAATAATGATCTTTTTATTAACGATACTTTTTTCTTAAAATTTTTCCTAGATTTTGATCCAAAGGAAGAGACCATCATCAATTGGCCAGAAATTTATTAGTTTCGAAAAAAACTGAACTGAATTGAAATGAACTAAAACTTTGGAAGAAAAAAGACATTATCATTATATTGATGTGAAATATGAGATGCATTGTGCCCACATCGAATGTACCATCTCATTATAATTGAAACTATAGAAAATTGAAATTGACATTTGCATTGTCATTTCGTTCTCAAAAAAACATCACAAAAAAATGATGATTTTGTATGTGTTTGAAATGAAAGAAATATTATGTTTCAAACATTTTTCGGTTGTTGTTGTTTTGGTTGGAAAATTGAATTTTTTTTCATGGCAGAAACAGATCAAATCATCAGACATCATTATCATTAATGTAATAGATCGATGATGATGATTACAATGATTTTGATTGTAATCGTATGGTTGATGTTCAATCAATAATCAATAATCATTATTTCCGAATAGATCATTTTCAAACATTTTTTTTTTTTGAAATCGATTGATTGATTGGAAATTCAATCATCAAATCTTATGATCATTATCATATTAAAATTCATTATGTTTTTTCTCTTTCTTTCTTCTTACATTTTTATTTTTTAAATAAATCAATATCAGTTACAAAACAATATCAACAACAATGATAATTGTTTGACATTGTCAACAAACAAAAATATCTTAAATATTCGTTTCGTATCTTAATTTTTTTGAATACAATTTTGTTTTTTGAATAAAAAAACAACAGAAAAAATACATAATAATCATCATATTTGACATGTTTAGAGATAAGAAAAATTTTCAATAATTTGTTTTTGTTGTTTGAGCCATTATTTTGTTGAAAATCGTTATTTTTTTGTGACGAAATTAAATCTTTTGTTTTGAGAAGCAAGAAATTATTGAAAACTGGAATTATTGATTGTTTTGAGAATGATCCACAGTTTTGGGAAAAAATTTTGTTTGGATTATTGATCCCTGAATAAAACTGAAGAAATACTATTTTTATTGATCATCTTTATCTTTGGCACCATGTTTAACGATACGTGTAAATTCAACATAATCAAATTGTCCTTTTTTATCGATTGGTGCTTCACGAAACATATCATCAACCTGTAAGTGTAACAAAAAAGGTAAATTAGCATTTTAGATTTTGAAAAGAAAAAAAATGTCGGTAAACTTACATCTTCATCAGTAAAACGATCACCCATTGTTGTAAGTAATTCACGTAATTTTTCCTCATGAATAACACCGGTATTATCTTCATCAAAACAAGCAAATGCATTTTTAATAACATCTTCTGGATCGGTTCCTTGTAAACGTTCACCAAATAATGTTAAAAACATTGTAAAATTTATTGGTCCTGGTGCTTCATTCATCATTCCTTCTAGATATGGATCATCGGGATTTTTACCCAATGATGCTAACATATCATGTAGATCTTCTTTATCAATAAAACCATCACGATTTTGATCAATCATATTGAATGCTTCTTTAAATTCTTGTATTTGTGCCTATAATTCAAATAAAAAATAAACATTATCATTATTTTTGTAAAAACAAAAACAAATTCAAAAATAAATAAAGTATTGCATCCGATTCGTATGTATGTTTATATATAAACAAAATATACATCCGCAAAACATGCAATATTGTGACGAAAAATGCCACACCTAAATGGTGGTTTAGTGATTGAATTGGACATCAATTTTTTTTGTTTTTTGTTGCGAAATTCTTTGATAAGAATTTCGAATGGAATCGATTTTTTTCAATCGATAATTATATTCTGGTTTTTTTTGTTGATTAATTAAAGTTTGAAATTTTCTAAATTACCTGATCAAACATAGCAAATACATTTGATGTTGCTCGTTGTGCACGTTTTTTGGTTGCACCACGTCCTTTTTTATTACGGGTATTCATTTTTTTCAATATTGAATTATCCACAGACTTCAATTAAGATTTAGATTTAAGAAAATGAAGGTTTTTTTTGAAAATACGAAGAAAATAAATGTCAAAAACACGATGATTTTCGGTTCGGCAAAATTGGTTGACACAAAAACAACAGTGCAATAGAAAACAACGGAGCAAATCAAACGATGGACGACTACTGATTTTTTTTCTTTCGAACGATATAATCGATATTTTGTTTTCGATATTTTGAATAGAGTGGTTTTTCAAACAAACAAACCGAAAAAAATCCGTTTCAAATCGTAAACTCTTGTTTCTTTTTTTCATTTTTATCCAGAAAATCTTTGATCAAATAATAATGACACATCTTCAACGATTAAGCATACAAGGTATACGAAGTTTTGATCCAAATGAACCACAAGAGATTCGATTTTTCCCACTTACAATTATTATCGGTCCAAATGGTGCGGGTAAAACATCGATAATTGAATCATTAAAATATGTTACAACCGGTATGATGCCACCAAATAGTAATAGTGGAAAAACATTTATTCATGATGTACAATTTATGGATAAATCAATTGTTCGTGGACAAATTCGTTTATTGTTTACTGATGTTGAAAAAAAATCCACAATAATAACACGCTCGATGCAAGCAACATTAAAATATCTAAAAGATAAACCACAGATAACATTTCGTCAAATGAATGCTGTAATTAAACGTGGTAATCGATCGATTGATCAAAAATTAGCCGATATTAATGCCGAACTATTAGAATTGATCGGTGTATCCAAAGCCGTATTGAATAATGTAATATTTTGTCATCAAGAAGATATTCATTGGCCATTAAGTGAAGGTAAAATTTTAAAAGAAAAATTTGATGATATATTTGGTTCGGCTGCCTATACAAAAGCATTAGAATCGATAAAAAAATTACGTGATGAAGAAATGATTCAGCTAAGATTATTGGAAAAAGATGTTGTTTTTACACAACATATTCGTAAAGAAGTTGATTCAAAACGTAAACAAATTGTGGAAGAAAAATCCAAAATTGAAGTTGAAAAAGAAAAAATCCGAAATCTGGAATCAAAAATCAATCAACTTGATAGTCGAATAAATGATTTGATTGATAATGAACAATATGCTGAAATGATGTCGAAAAAAATATCCGAATTAATTGGTTCGATTGATGAAAAACGAAAAAATATTGATGAAATTGGTAAAAATTGTAACCAACCGGAATTGATCGAATTAAATCGTCAACAAATTGATGAACGTTTAGTTAATTTTGATAAAAATTTTAATGAATCTAAATCAAAAAAATCATCGCTTGATTTACGATTGATCGAATGCAATGAACAATATGATGAAATTGCGAAAGAAAAATCAAAATTTTCATATCATCAAGCACAGATTGATTTTTATAGAAATCAATTGGCAAAATATTTTGACAATGAAATCAATGATATTGTTAATGGTCAATGGTCATCGATATTAATTCGAGAAAATTATAAACAAATCAATCGAAATGATTGGAAATCGATTAAAGACGAATTTTTTGATAATTTTATTGAATATCTTCGAAAATTGATTGAAAATTCAGAGAATTTAATTGAAAATAGTCAACATGAGTATTCGAAAAAAGATTCGGAACTTCAACAACAGTTCGATACAATAAAAAATGAGAAAGATAAAATTGAAATGGAAATTGAATTTCGTAAATCTGAACAACAAGATCTACAAACAAAAATCGATACTATTCAAAATGAAATGAAAAATTTACCGGGAAATTTTCTCACCAAATTAGATGCGGAGATTTCAAATCTTGAAATGGAATTGAATAAAATTAATCAAAAACAAAATGAAATTGATTCAAAATCAGAAATTGATCGTTTAGAAGAACGAAAAAAATCATTACGATCAGAATGTGATTCATTGAAAGAACAAATTCAACATGATCAACAACAACAAAAATTCTTGGATTATTTCAAATCAGAACAACAAAAAATTAAAACCGAAATGAAAACAATTCGTATGAATAATTTGGAATTATTCAAAGAAATTTCAGTTGATTGTGATAATTTTTCGGAAAAACTTTCCACGCTTATTGATAAAAAACATCAAGATTTTGATGCGAAAATCAATGAAATTAAAAATATTGAACAACAACTATCTGAACAGACAATTTTATTGAAAAATCAAAAAGAATTATTAGCGACCAATGAAAATAAATTGAATTCAATGAATGAAAAATTAAATGGAATTTGTTCCATCGATGAATATAATGATTATCGTTTAAAAATTGAAAATGATTTATCGGAATTACGTAAAGAAAAAGCAAATGAAGAAAATATGACAAAAGTTATGGATAAATTTATTACGATTATTGATCGAGATAAAATATGTCCAATTTGTGAACAAGATCTTTCCGGTGATTGGCAATCATCCAATGATGGTAGCGATAATGGTACATTTACGGCTGATAAACTTATCCGAAAATTGGAAAAATGTAAATGTGAAAATCCAGAACGATTAGCAATGATTATGGATAAAATTGAAAATATTGAACAAAAATATAATCAATTATTATTGATACAAAATGATATTGAATCTATACCGGAATGGAAACGAAATATTTCCGAATGTAATGTAGAAATTAAAAAAGCTTCAGCAAATATTGAAAATTTACAACAATCATTAATCAAAAATAATACTGAATCAAATTCAATAAAATCAATGATTAATGAATGGCAAAAATGTTTACAACAAGCAAATAAATATGATAATCTTTTTCGTGAAAATATTGATTTGAATACGAAATTACATTCGTTTGGTTATTCTGAATCACAACAGCCATTAAAATCTTTGGAAGAATCAAATAAACAATTACAATCAAAAGAATTGGAATTAAAAACATGTGATTCGAAATTGTCAAAAATTCAATCTGATTATTTTGAAATGATTGAACAGAAAAGTCGATTACAAAATCAATTACAATCGGCTGAAAGAAATCGTATTGAATATTTACAAAAACAACAAAATCATATGCAAAATATTCAAAAACAAAAAGAATTTATGGAAAAATTGGAACAAAATGAAAGAAAACTTGTCGATTTGGTAGCGAAATTGACCGAAATTAATCCAAAAATTGAAACATTACAAAATGAAATGAATGATCATCGAAAAAAATGGCAAAACAATCGTG
This sequence comes from Dermatophagoides pteronyssinus, assembly GCF_001901225.1. Classification (NCBI taxonomy): domain Eukaryota; kingdom Metazoa; phylum Arthropoda; class Arachnida; order Sarcoptiformes; family Pyroglyphidae; genus Dermatophagoides; species Dermatophagoides pteronyssinus. The sequence continues at coordinate 389,720 of NW_020873514.1, read as the reverse complement.
AAACAATGCAACAAACAATTCAATCACAGCGAACAACATTACAATCATTGAAAACAATCGGTAAAGAAGTGGAAAATTCATTGGAAAAACTTAAAGAATTACAAAGTAAAATATCTGGTGATTATATGGATAATCTTGATAAACAATTATCGAAATTTGAAATGGAAAAGAAATCGATTGTCAATGAATTGAATATGATCAATGAAATGATTATCAAATTTGAATTGAATAAACGTCAATTATTAGATCGACAATTGATTCTAAATTTACAGCAAGAAATTCAGGAAAAAGAATCGCAATTAAAAGAATTTAAAGATAAAATTGGTTCATCATCATCATCATCAACAAATATAACAACAATACGTGAAACACGTATTCGTGCTGAACGTGAACGACAAACAATGGCAACATTAAAAGAAACATCAAAAACAAAAATCAAAGATTTATTGGAAAAAATTAAAGAAATTGATGATGAAATTAATAATAATGATGAATATCGTAATGCAAATAAATATTATAATGAAAAATGTATTGATAAAGTAATTAGCGAATTGAATTGTGAAGATTTGGATAAATTTTATAAATCTTTGGATAATACAATAACATCGGTTCATATGTATAAAATGGAAGATATTAATAAATTGATTGATCAATTTTGGCGTGTATCCTATCAGGGTAATGATATTGAATCGATACAAATAATGGTTGATCAAGGTGAAAGATCAGCTAGTGCTTTAAGACGTACGTATCATTATCGTGTTGTTATGATTAAACAAGGTAAAACATTGGATATGCGTGGCAGATGTTCAGCTGGACAAAAAGTATTGGCCTGTCTTATTATACGTATTGCATTGGCATTATTATTTTCAAATAATTTTACTGTTATTACATTGGATGAACCAACAACCAATCTAGATAATGCTAATATACGAGCATTAGCTAAAGCTATTGTTAAATTACGAAAAATGAATGAACATCTTCAGATTATTATTATTACACATGATGAAGATTTTCTTCAATCACTTTCAACTGATGATTATGTTGATCAATATTATAAAGTATTTAAAAATGATAATGGCTATTCTACTATTGAACTTCATTCAATTCATTCCGAACAAATTATTGAATAATTTTTAAAGATTTTTTTATAAAAATGTTGAAATAACTGAATAAAAATTTGAATTTTTACAATGAAAAAAAAAATTCGACTTTATTGAGTTGAAATAGTTGTTCTGTTGCATGCCGGTGTTATAATAGACAAAAATCATTGTCTTGAAAAGGCGTGCTCTCTTTGTGTTGTGAATTTCAATTGAAAAATTATTTTTAGTTTAGTTTTGTAATCAAATTTTTTTTAATCAATTTACTTTTTTGTTGTTGATCCTAAAGATTAAAAAACGAAGATGACAGCAAACATGAAAACCTTACCAAAATCGAATGAAAAATCATTCAAAGATAAAGAAAAACCGACCGAAATTCGATCATCGAATATTGTTGCAGCCAAAGCCGTTTCAGATGCCATCCGAACATCATTAGGTCCAAAAGGTATGGATAAAATGATTGAATCATCGAACGGTGATGTTACCATTACGAATGATGGTGCTACAATCCTGAAACAAATGCGCGTATTACATCCAGCCGCAAAAATGTTAGTCGAATTGAGTAAAGCACAAGATATTGAAGCTGGTGATGGTACTACATCGGTAGTTGTATTAGCCGGTTCATTGTTGGATGCAGCGGATAAACTTCTTAAACGTGGTATTCATCCTTCAGCAATTTCCGATTCATTTCAACGTGCTGCAACAAAATCTGTTGAAATAATGGAAGGAATGTCAATTCCAGTCAATTTGGATGATCGTGATACATTGATCAAAGCGGCAACAACCAGTTTGAATAGTAAAGTTGTATCACAACATTCATCACTTTTGGCACCAATATCGGTGGATGCTGTATTGAAAGTACAAGAAAATAATAATGTCGATCTAAAAGATATTAAAATCATTCGAAAACTAGGTGGAACATTGGATGATACGCAAATGTTTGATGGTTTGGTTTTACCGCAAAAATTTGCCAATGATTTTGGTATGAAAAAAATTGAAAAAGCTCGTATCGGTTTGATTCAATTCTGTGTATCACCACCGAAAACTGATATGGATAATCAGGTAGTTATATCGGATTATACACAAATGGATCGAATATTGAAAGAAGAACGTCTTTACATTTTGAATATTGTAAAACAAATCAAAAAAACTGGCTGTAATGTTCTACTTATACAGAAATCTATTCTACGTGATGCATTGAATGAAATGGCTATACATTTTTTTAACAAAGCTAAAATTGCTGTCATACGTGATGTTGAACGTGAAGATATTGAATTTGTTTGTAAATCATTGGGTTGTCGTCCGGTTGCTAGTTTGGATCATTTTGTACCCGAAGCATTAGCATCGGTTGATTTAGTAGAAGAAGTTTCAGATGCAAAATTTATACGTTTTTCTGGAATTTCATCACCAAATGCTAATCGTACGGTAAATATTGTTATTCGTGGTTCGAATAAATTGGTTTTGGAAGAAGCTGAACGATCATTACATGATGCATTATGTGTTATTCGTTGTTTGGTTATACGGCCAGCATTAATATCAGGTGGTGGTTCTTTAGAAATTGAATTATCACGAAAATTGACTGAATTTAGTCGTACATTGGTTGGATTAGATGGTATATGTTTTCGTTCATTTGCCGAAGCATTAGAAATAATACCATATACATTGGCTGAAAATGCTGGTCTTAATCCGATTGTTACCGTTACTGAACTACGTAATCGTCATGCAAATGATGAAAAATATACCGGAATTAATGTACGTTTAGGATCAGTATCGGATATGTTGGCCGAAAATGTTGTACAACCATTACAGGTTTCAATTGCTGCTATAACATTAGCATCGGAAACTGTACGATCATTATTGAAAATTGATGATATTGTACACACTGTTCGTTGATAATAATGATAAATATTTTTGCAAACATATTGATTTACTTTTTTTTTACCAGTTTTAATAACAAAACTAAAAAAATTGATTATTATAATACAGGTGTGTGGAATATACATGTAATGCATTGCATGTGGCAACCAAAAAAAAAATTTATTAAAAAAGAATTTTTGAAAATGTCCTGAAACTAATATATTTCGTTTAGTTACAATTATTACGAAGTGATGATGGTAAATCATTAAAATATTGATGATTCATTGCATCTCTTGCTGACATTCGTTGTGATGGATTACAAACTAATAATTTTTGTAATAGATCACGTCCTTTTAGATTTAATTTCGGTACAACTTGCATAAAATTTGTTGTCGGTTGATAGAATGGAAAAATTTTAAAATCAGGTAATTGTGATACACCGGGCCATGTATCTTCAGTAGGTGTACCTAATAATTTAAATATTCGTTTTAATTGATCATCAACATCACTACCGGGAAATAATGGTCTTCCTGCATTAGCCAATTCGGCAAATATACAACCAGCCGACCAACAATCAATAGATGTTGTATATAATTTGGCACCAAAAAGAACATCGGGTGGTCGATACCAAAGTGTAACAACTTCGGCCGAAAAACAACGAACCGGTATACCGAATGCCCGTGCTAGACCAAAATCGGCTAATTTTAGTTCACCATTTTTATTGATTAATAAATTCTGTGGTTTCAAATCACGATGTAATACATTGTGACTATTTGTGACGAAAAAAACAAGTTATTGAATTGAATCGAAAATCAAATAAATAAATAAAACTACAAACCTATGACAAAATTCTAATCCACGTAATAATTGAAACATAAAACTTTTAACAACATCTGGATCAATTTCACCATTTAAACTGTCGAAATATTTTTTCAAATCTTGATCACAATGTTCAAATACTAATGTTAATTTTTTTTCACTATGTAAAACATCATAAAGTCTGTTTTGTTTTATTGGAAGAAAAAAAAAGATTTAAAATTTTGGTTTAAAATCATCAATATTCAATGAAAAACACATACCGTACAATATTTCGATGTTCCAATTCTTTCAGTAAACATATTTCACGTAATGCTGATGATGGTACACCTTCATCATCATCATCCAAACGAACACGTTTTAATGCAACTATTTCACCTGTTTCACGATTTTTACCTTTAAACACTGTACCATATGTACCTTCACCAATTTTTTCCAATTTTTCATATTTTTGCATCATTACGTTTAGTTTTTTGGAATATTTTTCCAAATCATTTTATCAATTTTGATTGATTTGAGTTTTTTGGAATTTGCCAAAACATTCTCCCTTTCCAAAGAAAAAAATTCATAGAGTACGTGCGACCTTGCATTCGATTTTTTTTTTTTTTCGAAAAAAAGGAAATTTTTTTGTTGTTGTTTTTAGTTTTTATTTTTTTTTCTTCCTTCAGTCGCATCCTGACATTTATTTTTTCAACCACGAATAAAAAATCACCAAAAAGCTGAATAAATAATGGTTTGTCATTTTTGTTGTTGTTGATAAATTGTTGATAATGTTTTTTGGCGGACAAGACAACAAATGTCCACCAAAAAAAAAAATAATCTTCACATTTTACATTTAGCATTTCAGTTCATCCGCTCATTGTGTGTTTGTGTGACACTGAAAACAAAAACTTCTCTATTTTTTCAAGAAAAATATGAAAATTTTAATTTTTTTTCTTCTTTTATCATCATTATCATTATCACAGAATATTTTCAAACGTATATGTTATCTACGACCTGAATCAAATTTTCCAATCGATTATGTTATACAGAATAATATCTGTACACATATTATTATTGCATTTGTTTCGATTGATTCGGAATCGAATTTATCATTCGATCAAACATTTATTGATTTTTTACAACTTTGTCGACAATCAATCGATACGATTAATAATAATGAAAATTATCCAAAATTAATGTTTTCGATTGGTGGTAAGTTTTTGTTGATAATTTTTTTTTTTTTAAACAATGGAAATTAATTCAATTCAATTCCCTTTATCAAATAGGTGGTGGAGGTTTGTTGTGAAAATATTTTTCAAAAAAAATCGAATTAAACTAATTTTCTCATTTTTTTCCCCTCTTATTAGCCGGTGGCTGGAAGATGGCGTCATCTACCGATGAACGTCGTAAACGTTTTGTTCAATCAATTTTACAATTTATTCAACAATATCAATTAGATGGTGTCGATATTGATTGGGAATTTCCATCATGGCCAAAAAAATTAACACAATATTCTGAACGAAATGATTTTATTAAATTATTACAAGAAATACGACGAAATTTTGATCATGAAAAACAAATTTCGGGTAAACATTTGATATTAAGTGCAGCAGTTGCTGCACAATTTGTTATCATACAGGTTTCATATAAACCAGTGGAAATGGCCGAATCAGTTGATTTTATCAATCTAATGACTTATGATTATTTTATTCATAAATGGTATTGGCCTTATGTTGGACATAATAGTCCATTATATTCACCGATAAACTTGCCATTTAATTTTATCAATGTAACAAAAACATTTTCCGTTGAATGGTCAGCTGAATATTGGGTAAAAATTGGTATGCCTCGTCATAAAATTATGGTCGGTATACCAACATACGGTAAACGTTATACATTGTTTCATTCGAAAATTAATTATCCTGGAGCTATGGCTATAAGTGGTGGAAATGATATGATCTATAGTGAAGTATGTGAATTTCTTAAACGTAAAAATACTGTTGAGGTAAGTTATGAAAAAATGTGGAATATTCTATATCATTATCTGATTATCAATTCTTTTATTCAAACAAAACACAGAAATATGATAGCATAGCACATTCACCATATGCATATAATGAACGTGAATGGATTAGTTTTGAAAATCAACAAAGTGCCTCACAAAAAGCCAAATGGATACGAATGAAAAATTTTGGTGGTTTAATGATATTTTCATTGAATGCTGATGATTATCGACAACAATGTTCCAATAATATTGATAATGATGATAATGATGATAGTAAAATATTGTTTCCAATTCATATGGCTATACGTGATTCAGTGATTAATTCTTAAATTAAAAAAATTTTAAAGTAATTCTCAAGGCCATCCTTATAATTCATCGTGATCATCCATTATCAATTCAAAAAAATAATAATTAGAACATTATGATTATAATAATTATTAACCATTGATAATTTTTGTTTTGTTGTGAATAATTTTTTTTCACATCTGCTCATCTGATTTTCTTGTTGTTATCCATGTTGTTGTTATTGACTATGTATCTATGTTGATTATGAAAGTTTTTTTTTTTGTTCAAAATATTAATTAATTCAATTTTACCTGGATAAATTAAAATTAAAAAAAAAATTAGTAAAAAGTCAACGCCTTTTTGAAAAAAAATTGGCCATATGGTTTCTTTTTGGGACTTTTTTCGTTTTTCATTTCTGGAAAATCCGATTTTCAATCGCTCGATCTCAGTGGCTAATGAAATGTCAAAAACAAATGCTGTTGTTTTGTTTTTTGTATGGCTAGGTTATCTCATCAGTGGTATCAAAGCGCGTAGGTGGTTTTGGGTTATCAAAAACATCTAAAATCAATTATTATTACCAATCACTAAAAAAATAAGACGAAAAAGATGATAAGATATGGAAATCCCTATAAAAAAATCGAATCGAATTGTCAGAAAATCAATCAGCTATGCTTATTGTTATAATCAGTAATGATAGATAGAGGCAAAGGTCATAAGGTTCTAAAAATATCATCAACGAATGAACGAAAATGTCACCATTGAATAACAATGTGAAATGCGTAGGTGGAAACAAACACAATGCAATTAGCTTTTTGTTTGTTTGTTTGATTTTTTTTTCTAATATCCAAACATTGTCAATCTAATCATCGACAACAACAACAACATTATCATCATCAGAAACAAAAAAAAAATTTCAACATAATCTGATTGCCAGCAGAGAAAAAAATCGACAACTACGATGACAACAATCGATAATTTTGTTTGTTTGTTTGTTTGTTTCCGATCGATCGATCGATCGATATCATGAATGAATTCTACCTACGTAATTTTTTTTGGCCATATGCCATTGTGTGTCATCCATCCGATCATTCAATCATTTTCATTCATAACATCCATGGCTAATAATAATTATTATTATGTTTTTTTGTGGTAAAAAGGAGAAGAATTCGACAATCAAATTTCCTGTGAAAAAAAAATTGATTTTTTTCTTGAAATTCTTGAAATGAAGAAAATCAAAGAAGTGAAGAATTTTTTTTTGTTTTCTTTCTCTATAGAAATGTTTCACACTATTGCAATCATACACAAAAACACACAAAATTTGATTTGATTGATTGAATTCAATTGAACCCAAATAAAACTATTTTCTTTTTCTTATTGGAAACATTTCAAATTTCATTTCATATTTTTCTTAATTTTGAAAAAAAAGAAACAAAAATGAAACATTTTTGTTCGGTTCGATGATTCACTTTAAGATGATCATCGATGATGACGACAACGGACATTAACGAAAAATAAAAAACAAAATTCTTTCGAATGTAAAATGAATACAAAAAAAAACGATTGATTCATCAAATGCAAGTAAACAAATTTGATCAATCGATCGATCGATCGATCGATTAAATTAACCAGGCCACATCAATTCGTAAATTTTAAAATTCTTTCAACAAAAAGAAAAAACGATGCAATAAAAAATGTATAATGTCTGTGTTTTTCATCGATGATGATGATGATCTGGTCTAAAAATGATGTTGTTAGCATGAATCATTTTCTTCGTTTTTTTTCTGAAATTTTCCAAAAAGATGTTAAATGTCACTGAATGTTAATAATGATTATTATTACCAAACAAAACAAACAAACATCCAGACAATGGATGCAAAAAAAAAACAAAACTCCAAACTAAAGGAAAATGGCAAACAGAAAATCAGCAAAGATTTCTTTAAGAAATTGAAAAAAAAATTTTATGAATGATTAGTTCATGTCATGGTCTTCCATAGTCCACACATCCTCACCAAATAATGTCCAATATGAAAGTATCGAATGACACCATATTTCCTGTCTTCATTCATTCAATTCAATTCAATAACTTTGGACATTTTCTTCAATGGGTCTGGTCAAAGATCATCATCATCATCAATGAATGAATGAATGTTTGGTCTGTGAACAGCGGAAAAAATATATACTTTTTTTTAAAAAAAAACAGGCCATGTTGACATTATTTGACTGCAAAAAAAAAGTTTGGTGTGTCTTCAAATAAATCTCCAATGGCGATTTTGTATGTGTGTGTGACCTTATCATCTGCTTTTGATGATAATGGTTGTTGTGGCCATCATCGATTGAAGTTTGCAAAAAAAAAACAACAAATTTTTTCTTTAGTTTCGATTGAGAGCATCCCCACACATTGTCTTTAAAGAAATTTTCATTCATAAGTTTCTTTCGTTCGTATTTGGTGGTGGTGGTTGTCATTTTTATTTGTCATATTTATAGCCAGAAAAGTTGATAATGACAAGTGCATATACACACACATCGGATACATCCGGCCAAGTGAAAAAAAACATCAATAAACAATCAAAGTAAAGTAGAAGATTTTCCTAAAAGTTCAGCTTTTCTTTCTTCAATTCTCATCTTTACAATTGAAGAAAACAAACCGGAATCATTAATTAATTATTTCATTAAAGGGGGGTTTTAATTTAATTAATCTAATTAGCATTTTAGATTAGATTTGGATTGATTGTTTCTTTTGTTTTTTTTTCTAATTATTTCTTCGATTTGATAATTAGCATCACGAATGCATTTGATTGCCTACCGAAATAATAATCACTATTATCCTTCTCTAAATATAGAAAATAGGTTTTTATTTTTTCTACCTCAAAATCATTATGTAATTATTGTTTGGCTGTTTGCGTTTGCGTTTGTTTGTTTTCAATCATTATTTAACAAACACACAATAGATTTTCCTTAAATAGTTTGTTTCTGTTGTTCAAATTCAAATTCAAATTGAAACAAAATTTAAATTTTTAAAAGAAAAATTTCATTTGTGACACAAAGCAACAGCAAAAAAAACGGAACAGCTGCTCCAAAAAAAAAAACGTAATCGACACCTATTACCACCCAATGGACCAACCATCGAACAGCAGCAGCAAACTTATCTTTTAAGATTCAACATTTTTTTTTTCAATGGCAAAGTTTTAGTTTCCGACCAAAAACCAAGTTTTTTTCTGCTGTTGTTGACCAGAATGAAATAAAACAAAACCCGGTGTTATGTTCAAGAGTGGACACATATGCCATGTCTTAGAAGAAACAAAATTCAAATCACGGACTTTTGAGTGCGTGTCCAGTTTGTTCATTTTTTCTCTGGTTCGAGAAGTAATCATTATCATCATCATCATCATTTACCCAAAGAAAACGCGTATTTTTTCTTCTTCTACTTCTTCTTCTTCTTTGGTTGAAAAAAACACGCGTCCAGAAAAAATGAAACGAACGATGATGATGATGATAATGGTCCAGATCTTCTTCTTCTGAAAATTGGTCGTCTTTTTCTTATTATTCAGCTGCCAATTTATGTATGCTGTTTTTTTTCCAAAGACAATTTTTCGTTTTGAGAACAAGCGGCAGCTGTTTTTTGTTCTGCTTTTTCCTGGCTGCTGCTGTTGTTTTGGTTTTTCGGCTGTAGCTACTTTTGGCTTATGGCGGAACATATTTTTAATGACTCTTTGGTCGATGACGATAATGAAATGATGAAGAAAATTTTGAAAAGAAACTAGGTGGTGCCCTTCTTGTGTTTCTGGAACATTTATTGATGTAGATGAATGAAGTGTGTGGTGTGGCCAAAAGGTAAATCTTGTGAGACAAACAATAGTGATAATCATTGAATGACTTGCGTCCAACACGTGCCATGTGTTGCAATTTTTTTTACGAAGAAAAATAGAAAAGAAAAGAAAATTTGCTTGCTATTGGCAGATGTATTTAGTGAGATTTTCTTGTGTAAATTTCATCTTAATATGATGGGGATTTAAAGGAGGATCATTTTCTCTAACCAAAATCACAAAAACCAAAAACCAAAGACTAACATTGTTAAGATTTTTAATAAATATTGATTTTTTTTCTTTCTTGGTTAATGGAAGAAAATATACTTGGAAACAAACCACAACATGATAAACAAAAAATTTTCATAACCAAATAACGATAATCTTTCTGGAAAAAAAGATGATCTAGATTTTTTTTTTCCTGATTTAGTTAAACGAATAAATTAACATAATTAGATCGCACCAAAACAATCAAACCTAATACAGCATCATTATTTTATTTTATTTTCAATGAGGTCAATCAAATTTTTGTTGTTGTTGTTGTTGTTGGTTGTTTATTGTTCAATAAAAGGTCACCTTTATTGATTCCGATACAAACATAACAGAACAGAAAAATTGACACGTGCCATTTTTTTTCTTTTGGTTCAAAATGATGATCAAGGATATTATGTGAATGAATGTAACACACATACAGCAAAATAACGTACGCACCACAATGCTGTAACCTAACCAATTCAACCCCAATAATATGGTTACATATGATGATGACCCATTCAATTCTTCCTCGATCCATTGTCATTGTCATTGATCACACGCACACACAATATACCAACAGGGAGAGAGAGAGCCTGTTCTGTTCTATTTGGTTTTTGTGTGTCACTGGGTACGGATTTTTCCATTGACAAAATAAAAAAGTTAAGGTGAGGTGAGATGAGGTAAAGAGCGGAAATTTCTGACCTTGAGATTGTACTCTTTGGTCATAAATTGAATCACAAAGTCAGGTCATCATCATCATCAATAATAAATCAACGAAGAGGAAAAGGGTCAAGAGTATTGGCTTGACCAAATGTTCAATTTTAGATGGGAAAAAAAATTCAAGGCCTAGGTTAGGTTACTCTTTATTATTGTTGTTGTTGAACTCAATCGATCCAAAAGGGACTAGCCTTGAACTTGAAAACAAAACAAAAAAACAAAATTAGAAAAAAAAATCTGGTCAAGTTCCGGCTGTAATTTTGTAATTTTATTTCATTTTGTTTTTTACTGAACAAAAAAAAAATTGAGATCACTTGTTTTTTTCTCTGTTTCTTTTGGTTTCTGGAACAGTAATGGACCAGATCGACCGACAAAATACAATATCCTGAGTGGAAGCAAAACAACAATGTTGTTTTTTATCATTGAAATATTACCGTTTTTTTTCTCTGTGAAAAAAACAACAACAAAAAAAATTACAACAGACCCAGAAGATGATTGGTGTTCCAGGATCAAAAAATAAAAAATATAAATGTAGGGCACTAATAGCAAACCACCATCACCATCACCATCAAGGTCATTTGAATATCACCAGAAAAAAAGATATAGCCAGAGCAGCAGCTGTCCAAATTTCCAAATATCTTTCGACCGACCGACTGAATGATAACCGGGTCTTTCTTTTTTTGTGAATAATATTTTCTGGATCTAATGGTGATGGTGGTGGTCGACAAGTTCCTCCTTGAATTTTTTTTTTCGCAGATAAACACACACACACACACACCTGGCTTATGTTGTTTTTTTTATCTTTGATAAAAAAAACACTGAAGGATTTCCTTTTGGCCACCATCATCAAAAAAAAAAAAATCACCCTTTTTTTTTCTTCTTGTTGATCAATCTAGAAACGCAAAAAAACAAAACAAAATATTCAACAGTTGTCCTCAGCATTTCATCAAAATTTTTTTTTACTTTGCAAAAAAAAAAATTCATTATTCAGCTGCTGCTGCTGCTGTTGAATAATTCTTTGATTCAAGCAAAGCCAATCCATCCATCCATCCATAGAGCAAGAACTAAAGTTTTCAATCAATCAATTTTTTTTTTGGCAAATGACAGTTATCAACAGCAACAGTTATTTTAAAAAAATCACGAAAATATCCGGATTTTGTTTGATTAGATTTTTTTTTAACTTCCAAAAAAATGATTCAATGTCACATTCAAACGCGTGTCACAATTGGTTAAATTTTTGTTTCAAAAAGCCAAAAAAAACAACACGCAGTGATTGAATAGAGGGGATTCTTTGAACAACAACAATCATCATTAGTGAAATGATAAATAAAAAAAACCAATAAAAAACTAACAACAACGTTATCATTAGGATGATGATTAGGGCAGGTGATGTTATTAAACCGTTAAAAAACAGCAACAACAACAACCTAATGATAATGATGATAAAGTTTGTCATTTTGTTGTTGTGGCTATTTTTTGCGGTTGTAGACCATTCGACCGAGAATGTCATTTGGATAGAATTGTTGGTAGAGTCTGCCTTTCTGGTATAATTTAATTATCATAATATTTTCCTTGAACTGAACTGATTTGTTTTTTAGTTGTTGGAACGTAGGGGAAACAAACGTAAAACAAAACAAACGTAAAACGTGTCCAGCATTCCCAGCATCTAAATTAAATTGTGTCACTAAAAAGCAAGCACGTGTTTTGGTTTGGTTTTTTTCAATGTCTGGTTACGGTCAATGTCATTCAGTCGTTGTTTGAAAGAAAGCAACAGCAGCAGTAAAAAACATTTGGCCATTTCATTCATCCTTCCGTCCAGTTTGTGTGTGTGTGTCCATCAATCAAAGATTCGTGTGGGTGTTTGGCTTTGGTGGTCAACTGTCCACGCTTAAAACAAAAAACTAAGAAACTAAGTAACTAAGTAAGAAACAAAAACCGGATACATTCGTTGTTTGTTTTTTCTACCAAAAAAAAGGTAAAAAAAAATATGATCGATAATGAATTGAACTTTCACATAATCATCATCATCATCATCGTTGAAGAAACCCAGGCATCAACAAACAAACAAACAAACACCGGATGTGTTTATTAGCCAGGCAACAACAAAAACAAAAACAAAAAACAAAACTAATGTCAAACACAACAAACAAACAAACATAGGAGAAAACCATATGGTAAAATATGAATCTTATGGATGTCGA
>NW_020873514.1:303002-370057 GCF_001901225.1 Dermatophagoides pteronyssinus | reverse complement strand
TTTCTTGGTTAATGGAAGAAAATATACTTGGAAACAAACCACAACATGATAAACAAAAAATTTTCATAACCAAATAACGATAATCTTTCTGGAAAAAAAGATGATCTAGATTTTTTTTTTCCTGATTTAGTTAAACGAATAAATTAACATAATTGTAACCAACCAACCAATCAAACCCAAACCCAAATTCAGCATCATTATTTTATTTTATTTTCAATGAGGTCAATCAAATTTTGTTGAATAAAAGGTCACCTTTATTGATTCCGATACAAACAGAACAGAAAAATTGACACGTGCCATTTTTTTTTCTTTGGTTCAAAATGATGATGATAATCAAGGATATTATGTGAATGAATGTAACACATACACAGCAAAATAACGTACGCAATGCTGTAACCTAACCAATTCAACCCCATAATATGGTTACATATGATGATGATGATTACAATCATCATCATGACCCATTCAATTCTTCCTCGATCCATTGTCATTGTCATTGATCACACAATATACCAATAGAGAGAGAGAGAGAGAGAGAGAGAGAGAGCCTGTTCTGTTTTATTCGGTTTTTGTGTGTCACTGGGTACGGATTTTTCCATTGACAAAATAAAAAAAAAAGTTAAGGTGAGGTGAGATGAGGTAAAGAACGGAAATTTCTGACCTTGAGATTGTACTCTTTGGTTATAAATTTAATCACAAAGTCAGGTCATCATTATAATCAATAATAAATCAACAAAAGGGGAAAAAGGGTCAAGAGTATTGGTTAATGGCTTGACCAAATGTTCAATTTTAGATGGGAAAAAAATTTCAAGGCCTAGGTTAGGTTACTCTTTATTGTTGTTGTTGAACTCAATCAATCGATCCAATAAGGGACTAGCCTTGAACTTGAAAACAAAAAACAAAATAAAATTTGAAAAAAATCTGGTCAAGTTCCGGCTGTAATTTTGTAATTTTGTTTTTTACTAAACAAAATTGAGATCACTTGTTTTTTGTTTGTTTCTTTCAGTAAATCTGGTTTCTGGAACAGTAATGGAACAGTAATATCGACCAGATCGACTGACAAAAAACAATATCCTGAGTGGAAGCAAGAAAACAATGTTGTTTTTTATCATTGAAATTTTTACCGTTTTTTTTTCTCTGTGAAAAAAAAACAACAACAACAACAAAAATTACAAAAGACCCAGAAGATGATTGGTGTTCCAGGATCAAAAAAATAAAAAAATAAATGTAGGGCACTAATAGCAAACCACCATCACCATCATCATCAAGGTCATTTGAATATCATCAGAAAAAAAGATATAGCCGGAGCAGCAGCTGTCCAAATTTCTTTCGACCGACCGACTGAATGATAACCGGGTCTTTCTTTTTTTGAATATTTTCTGGATCTAATGGTGGTGGTGGTCGACAAGTTCCTCCTTGAATTTTTTTTTTGCAGATAAACACACACACACACCTGGCTTATGTTGTTTTTTTTTATCTTTGATAAAAAAAAACACTGAAGGATTTCCTTTTGGCCACCATCATCAAAAAAAAAAACATCACTCTTTTTTTTTCTCAATTTTTCGTAATTAATAATGACGAAAATGACGAAAAAAACAAACAAACCCAAACACGTGTGACATTCAGCACGAGTGAAAAAAACTGCGAAGAAAAAAAACTCCCGTAAAAAACAACAAACACGTGCCATTTGACATATGGTTGAAGAGTTTTTTTCTGGTTGGATCGATGATGAGAAAAAAATCCAAAATGGTTCCGGTGTTTTTTTCTTCTTGCTGATCAATCTAGAAACGCAAAAACAAAAAATATATTCAACAGTTGTCCTTTGCCTCAGCATTTTATCAAATTTTTTTTTACTTTGAAAAAAAATTCATTATTCAGCTGCTTTGGTTGTTGAATAATTCTTTGATTCAAGCAAAGCCAATCCATCCATCCATCCATAGAGCAAGAACTAAAAAGTTTTCAATCAATCAATTTTTTTTCTGAAAATGACAATTTCGAGCAACAGCAACAGTTATTTTTTTCAAAAACAAAAAAAATCACGAAAATATCCGGATTTTGTTTGATTAGATTTTTTTTTAACTTCCAAAAAAGACAAAAAAAAGATTCAATGTCACATTGAAACGCGTGTCACAATTGGTTAAATTTTTGTTTCAAAAGCCAAAAAAACAACACGCAGAGATTGAATAGGGGAGATTCTTCGAACAACAATCATCATTAGTGAAATGATAAAAAAACCAATAAAAAACTAACAACAACGTTATCATTATGATGATGATTAGGGCAGGTGATGTTATTAAACCGTTAAAAAAAACAACAACAACAACAGCCTAATGATAATGATGATAAAGTTTGTCTTTTTGTTGTGGCTATTTTTTTTGCGGTTGTGGATCATTCGACCGAAAATGTCATTTGGCAGAGTCTGTCCATTTTTTTTTTGTTGGTATAATTTAATTATCATAATATTTTCCTTGAACTGATTTGTTTTTTAGTTGTTGGAACGTAGGGGATAAAAAGCAAAACAAACGTAAAACGTGTCCAGCATCCACAGACTAAATTAAATTGTGTCACTAGAGTGAGCAAGCAAACAGCACGTGTTTTGGTTTTTTTCGTTTTCAATGTCTGGTTACGGTCAATGTCATTCAGTCGTTTGAAAGCAGCAATAAAAAACATTTGGCCATTTCATTCATCCTTCCGTCCAGTTTGTGTCCATCAATCAAAGATTCGTGTGGGTGTTTGGCTTGGTGGTCAACTGTCCACGCTTAAAACAAAAAACTAAGAAACTAAGTAAGAAACAAAAACCGGATACATTCGTTGTTTGTTTTTTCAGCCAAAAAAAGGTAACAAAAAATGATCGATAATGAATTGAACTTTCACATAATCATCATCATCAACATTGAAGAAACCCAGGCATCAACAAACAAACAAACAAACAAACACCGGATGTGTTTATTAGCCAGGCAACAACAAAAAACAAAAAACTAATGTCAAACACAACAAACAAACAAACATAGGAGAAAACCATATGGTAAAATATGAATCTTATGGATGTCGACCTTCGACATCTTCTTGATGATAATGATGATGATGATGATGATGACCTCCGAATGTTCTTCGAAAAGTTTCTTGGACACCAAAATTAATAAGCTGAAAAAAAAGGTCGACATCAAATCAAATCAAATCGGAAAAAAAAGGACAATGAATTTTCATTGTAACAAAAAAAAGATATCAGAGTAGAGAGAAAGTGCGAGAAAGAATATAGAAAACCTAAAAGTGTCAATCATTTTTTGTTGTTGTTGTTGTTTGTTTGTTTGCTGTTGCGATTCTTTGTAATAATGATGATGTAATAATAATCAGCAACACTACTACTAGATTGAAACCAAAAAAAAAAAAAAAAAAACAAGAAAGAAAATCTGTCATATTCAACCATTGAAGAATTTGACATTTTATTCTCATCTCATTTGTCAAATGTTTAGTTATGGCAAGTTAGTTAGTTAGTGAGTAGATTCTTCTTCTTTTTTTCCTTTTCCTTGAAAAAAATCCATATTTTTTTTTTCTTTTACATATTTTTTATCGTTGGCCATCTGTTTTTTCTGTTCATTTAGTTTGACAAATTTTGTTAAACTTGTCAAGGAATGGATGGATGGATAAGTTTTGTGAAAAAAAACAACAACAACAACAAATTCGGTAGTTAATTAACAAACGAATCTTAAAACAAAACGAACAAAAACTACGAAAAAAACCATCGGTCAATCATAATCATCATCAACAACAACAAAGATGAGATAATCACTTGTTGTTGTCGTTTGAATTTTTGAATTGATTTTTTTTTATTCTTCAACAAAAAATAAAAAAATCACATGTTGCGTGATGAATCACTGTTTTTCTTTATCTATCTGTGTGTGTGTGTGTTTGTTTGGAATTTTAATGATAATTTTTTGTTTTTCCAGAAAATCAAAATCAAAAAAATTTACTGGTTGAATGAATCGGATTTTTTCCATTTTGAGGATAATCATTTGTCATTCTCATTATGATCAGTTGGAAAAGTCAACTGATCGTCATTAGCGTTGAAATTGAATAAGAGAATATTCTCTTGGAATGAATATCATTCACCCAGATAAAATGATCAATCAATCGATTGATTGATTGATTGATTAATGAATCGGTTTCATCATCACCAATGATTAGACCTTTTGAGAAAGAAGAAAAAAACATCCCTATTACGAACGAGTTTCCATCATCCAAAATTTTTTTATTTCACTCTTCATTTACGTTAAAATGTTACGTTGATACAAACAAACAACAACAACAACAACAGATGTCTTTCGGTTCGGGTTCATTTGATTTTCATTCAAAAATTTTTTTTTTCTTCTTTGCGCTGGTTACGTGTTTGTTTCCAAAAAAAAAAAAAAAAACAAAACAGATTTTGACCTTTTACCTTTCTTCAACTTATAAGAAGATCTTTTTTTTTTTCTTTCATTCACTAACATTNGAAGAAGAAAAAACAAATCTAAAGAAAATTGGCAAAAAACCCCGGACAACCAAAGCAGACACCGTATGTCAACCTTTATGACGACGATGATGACATTTGACAAAAGATCTTTGCTTTGACTGTTTTTTTGGTTGGTTTTTCTTGGCCGCCGGGACTTTTTTATTATTATTATTATTCAGAGCAGCAGCTGCTGGTTTCGTTTTTTTGCTGGTTTTCTTTAGCTTGGTTGCTTGGTTTTTAAGCTTAAAAAACACGAAGAAAAAATAGATGATGTTTGAACAGATTGTGCCTATTTATGATAGGGGAGAAAAGAGATCGAGAGAGAGAGAGAGGGAAATACGTGGTAAGTATAGATGATAATTTCCTTAAAAAAACGTGTGTTGTTTTTCTTTAGAAAAAGAAACACGAATTTCATTCTAAGAAAAAAATGAAATCAGGCACGTGGCCATTTAATGATGGTTGGGTGAGGGTGGGTGGTTTGGATCAAAAGTTCATTCATCTCATCTTGTTTCTTGGACATTTTTCGGATCATGATTTTTCTTTTTTTGGAAATCCAACCAAAAAAAGTAAAGTAAAAAAAAGAGAGATTAAAAAACAAAACAAACAAGATTTGTCAACTTGTCCTTGTTTGTTTTGATGATTTAATTCAAACAAACATCAATCGCTTTGTTTAAAAAAAAACAATTATCGCTTTCAATACGAAATAAAAGAAAGAAAGAAAAATTTCATCAAAATATTAAAGATTCTGGTGATTGAATGAATGAATGAATGAATGATATGGTGATGATATGAACGATGAAAAGATTTTTTTTTTTGTTTTTAGCTAAAAATAATCATCGAAAAAGAATTTGTCGAAGATTAAAGAATTCAAACTAACCAACAGAAAAAAAGATGTCATTTCTTTTTTTGTTGGCCAAGCAAATTTAAAAAAAAAACATTTATTTCTATAGATATATCTATAGTATACTACGCAAGCTTTGAATATAAAAAAAAAATTACATCCGGAACATTGAATATAAAAAAAAACAAAAAACACATGTGCTTATGATATAGATAACACGCGCAACAATTATCATTATTCATCATAACATAAAATACAAAATTCATTGCCTATCTTTCTGTTCGTGTTTGTTTGTCTGTTTCACAGTGTTTTCAGTGTCTATCTACATATATGTCTTTAGTTTGGGTTGATTTGGATCATCGGGATTTTTGGGAGGAATGGGGGGGTTTGGTTGAAAAAGTCATAATAAGGGAATCCTCATATATTTTAAGATGACTACGACTACTACGAGTCGAATGATGATGATGATAATGTAATGTAGACAAGACAAGACATTTGGTTTGTTTTTTTTCTTTGTTGAATAAAATAGACAGAAGAAGAAGAAGAAAAAAACATTTATATTTTAAATGTTCAAATCTTTTTTTCTATCTTTTGAATGAATGAAAGTCCAGATCCGTTAGTTCGTTTTTTTTCAAAATTTTGTCAATTGAAAAACTACGACGACGACGACGACGACGAAGGAAATCTGTTAAGAAATCTTGATTATCAAAATGCAAGAGAGAAAGAAAGCGGAGAGGAGAATAAGATGATCATCTTATTTTCTTTCTTTTTTTAAAAAATATAACTAGCGTAAAACAGCTTGCTGAATTCGTGAATCAAAATAAAAAACGGTTTTTTTCCTTTCTCGACCATATGGTGCGTTCTTGGTCTTCATCGTCATCTCATTTCTTCTCATTATCATTATCATAATCATCATCATCACCATCGTCGTCGACGTCAGTCCAGTTCACATTTTTTTTTTAAATGTGGCAAGAAAAAAAGCCGGATAAAAGATAATGATGATGAGGATGATGCAGAGGAGAATATTTAGAAAAAAAAAGATAACTAAGCATCGTATAAAACTGTCACCACCACTACCATCATCATCGGAAAAAATTGATCAATATTTTTTTCCAGAAAAAAAAGAAGTCAAAATAGTCGACAGGTGTGACAATAGGACTTTCTCAAATCATCATCATCATCGTCGTAGCCGTCTGTACAGAGCAAAAAAAAAGTACCATAAGGGCCAGCAGCAGCTGTTTGTCGGCTGTATATTATCATCATCTTTTTCTTGAAAGAAAGAAAGAAACAAACCTTGGGTCCTTGAGCCATGTTTTCCGTGTCTTTCTTTTTTCTCTCTGTGTGAAAGGAAAGAACCCCCCCAAAAAAAATATAAGAAAATCAAATAAAGTACCGATTTTCTTTTCCTCAATTTTGATTTTCATCGTCTTTTGTCCCCCCCTCCCCACAAGAAGTAAATCATCGTATCACACATACACATATGGTCCACATAGGAAATACATTGAGTGAACATAAGGTGATTGTTGTTGTTTTGATTCATCTTTGTCGTAGTCGTTTTTTTCTGGTTTAAGTAAGTAAAAAACACAGGAAATGACGATGATTGAATGAAATGAAATGAATCAATGGTGAAAGACCATAAGGCCTTTTTTTTCTTGAAAAAAAAGTTGTAAAATGTGAAACAAAACGAAACAAAACACAAAACAAAATAATAAGGAAACCAATCAACAAAAAAACACAGGCATCAATGATTGAATTGTCGTAGAGAAAAACGAAAATGAAAAAAAAAGGAAGACGATAATTCGATTTCTTTGGTTTTTTTTTGTTTTGGAAAAGAAAAAAGGAAATTTCGAGCAAATAAGGTGTGTTTGAATTCACTTTTTTTTTCTTCAAAATGATCCGAACGTCGTTTGTGGACGGGAATTCGAACGTTTCTCTTTATCCATTCGAAGATTCGAACGTTTTCGGTAATGATGATGATGATAACGATGATGATAATTGCTTACCGAAAAAACAAAAACAAAAAAATCTTAATTCGCATCACATTCTTTCTTTTTTTGTTTATCTTCATAATTTGAAATGATAATTGTTTTTTTTGTTTGTTTGTTTGTGTGTGTGAAATTTGACTTTTATTTCCCCTTCCCCAAAAAAAAAACATTCATCAGATAATATCATTCTTTTTTTTTCGTTTTGTTTAAAAGAAGAATTTCTTATTCATTTCATTTCACGATAAGAATCTTAATAATTTTAACTTGAAAAAAAAATCTTATGTGAAAGAATGATGATGACAATGACCAAAGATGCTTCTTTTTTTTCTTTTTTCATAAAATGTTTTTTGTGATCATTAAACCTACCACCAATGAACAAACAAAAAGACAATAGAATAATTATTTTTTTTCTTCTGTTTTTGTTTATTTTGGTGATGTTTTTATTTTAGGTTTCAAATCAAATCTGTTATTTTCATTCTTTCTTTGATATTGTTTCCTCCAAATGAATTTTAATTCAAAAAATTTATTTATTTTTACGTTCCAGAAATTCTATTCAAAGATGTTATTCTTAATTCTATGAATTTTTTAAATTTTAAAATTTTAAAACAAAACAAAAAAATGTACATCCCCTTTATCTGGTATTGTGTTTTCAGGTGTTTTTTTGTTCATTTGTTAGGTTCCATCGTCACCTCGAATAAGACCAGCCCCTTACCTGAACATGCACACATTGTACATTCGAATTAATAACGAAAAAAAAAGTAGAAGCAAGATATTAAAGAAGATCCATCAAACAGAATATGAATGTAGTAGTAGCATTTGTAAAAGGTAGGAAATTCAGACGAAAAAAAAATTAGAAAAGAAACAAGAAGAGTGAGAGAGAGAGAGAGAGAATAGAGAAAATGCAACAGCTACTGGCATTTGTGTTTTGTTAGTCGATCGATGATGATGATAATTCCTATTCAACAACATCGAAAAAAAAATCAGTGTTTGGACATTGTTCATCCGTATAAGACCTTATCGTTTGTTGTTTTGTTTGTTTGCCTGTATTCTTTGTGTTTTTAATCAATAATATATGTGTTTCAAATGTTTGTGTCATCACCCGATTTCAATTTCAACGATAACAACAATTGGTCCATAATTTTCGATTAAATATTGATCGATCGCCGTCATTGATTGATTGATTATCATTCGACCTAATCCACGCAAAATGATCGCAATCGATGGATAATTTATCATCAAAAATATTGTCAATGACAACATCATCATCATCATCGATTATTATCAGTGGTTTTTGTTGTTGTTATTGCTGATAATTGTGTGTATTTAGTGCATGTCTCTATGTTTTGATTGTTTTTTTTTTTGTTATCCATACAACCACACCATCATCATTGACAACCATCAAATTCTTTTGATTTTATAAATGAAAATCTTAACAAATCAAACAGAAAAAAAGTGATTCGTTTTCCACGTTGAAAGTGTGTTTGTGTGTGTATGGTGTATTTTTCATCATTACCATCACCATTATCTTTGATCACATTCCTAAAATTGTTTTTTTCGGACAAAAAAAAACCGATTGATCTGATGGAAATAAGAATGGATGATAATCCATTATTCGATAATTGTTTACATGATGATGATGGTCAAATGCTGATCATTATGGATAATGATTATCAGCAAAAACATCGATCACCATCATCAATACATCATAGGTCTTCATCATCATCATCATTATCATTGATCAATGATGTTGATCATCATCAACAAAAATCCTCACCACTACCAAAAAGAACAACAATAATGAATTGTTTAAAATTATTATTATCCAGTAGAACGATTAATGATAATAATATTGTGATGAATAAAATGGTAACAAAAAGGCCAAAATCATCACGATTATTAATTAATAAATCTAATCATCATCATCATCATTATAATTATCATCATCTAATGAATATAAATCATTTAATATTGATCATTATTTTATTAATATATCAAATTGCCTTTATATCTAATGTAAGTTGAAATTTTTTTTAAAGTAACAAAAAAAAATCAATCATCAATCGATTTCCTTCACTTGTTTAACCTTGGAATTCTTTGTGTTCAAAGAATTTGTCCAAGTGTGATAAGAGAGTGAGTGAGTGACCAAACAAACAAACACACACACACAGCGATATAAACTTATCATTCCTTTAGTTAATCTTGAAAAAATACACACAAAATTTAACATTTTTCTTTTTAACGATCGTGGGAAACCAATAATAATAACAAGAAGAACGAGAAAAAAAATATACATAAAAAGATGCCGGAATGAATGAATGAATGAATGAATGTATGTGACGAATGATGACGATGACCACCACTGAAATTAAAAAAGAAGAAGAAATGAATTTATGGCAAAAACAACAAGGAATCTATATTGACGACAAAAATATGTTAAAGATTAACATCTTATTGCTGTGTGAATCAGAAACAATTTTTAAAAAAAAAAGAGAGTAAAGAGTTTTTTTCCCAAAAAAAATCATTCATTAAAAATTATCTGAAATTAATGAAAAAAATGCATGATAAGGAGAAATTCCTTTTTACCATTTTTTTTTACCTGGATGATGAAATAATCGAAATTGGTAAATTGATCGGAAGTAAATAATTCAACAACAAATACAACAAATCAATTAGTTGATGACCGGATGAGATTTTTTTTGTTTTGTTGCAAAAAAGTTTTTTTTCACGTTTTTCTGGTTGATTGATCATCAATGATTATCATTAACAAACAAAAACAATTTCCACATTTCCACATAGTAAATTATTCACACTTAATCATGAAATTTTTTTTCAAAAAAACGAAACACCCACGGAATCGATGATTGATTTTTTTGCTTTGGTCATGTTTGCTAATAATTTTTTTATTATTTCATTTTCACAAATTTTCACCATATCCACCAAATAAACATCCAAAAAATAAAAAAAAATCAATCACACTTGTTATTTACCAATGGTGTTGACTACATTCATTCATTTTTACACAATATACAGGTATCTTGTTTAGGAATTTTTCAATTACGACTTGACAGATTTGTCAATGAATATAATCGTGATGCATCCGGTCGTTGTTGTTCTGATGTTCATTCGGCTGGACTTAATAATAATAATAATAATGGTGTTGTTGACCATAATAATAAATCAACAACAACGACAACAATTTGTGAACAAAAATGTCAAACATTTTTTCGTTTTTGTTTTAAAAATTATCAAGCAAAAATTGACACAAATTCTGATTGTGTTTATGGAGAAAAAACTACACCAGTTCTTTCACCAATATCATCATCATCATCATCAATAACAAGTGATAGTCATCATCAACATTATTCTCATCATCATCATCATAATAATAATAATAATAATAATTTTCAACATCTTAATTCATATTATAATTATACCATACAATTTCCATTCAATTTTACATGGCCTGTAAGTAATTCAAAAATTATAAAATAATAAACAAAAATTTTAATCCAATTTTTCTAATTAATTTTCTTTAAAGGGTACATTTTCATTGATAGTTGAAGTATGGAATAATGTTAGCCAAAATCATCATCATCATCATTTGTTGATTGATGAAAAACAATCACCACCACCATCATCAGCAGCTGCCGATCAACGTAAGTTTGTTTTTTGTTTTTTGTAAATATTCTTTAAATTTGAATTATAATTTTCATGTCACACACACACATGCATACACCAGATTTAAAAATCCAAAACCTACAATGATGACCAGCTGATGATGATGATCTTGATTTTTTTGTTTCAGCTGCTCAATTTTTTTTTCTTGAGAAACCAAAAAAGATGAAGAAGACATCTTTTCTCTGTTACCCAAAAGCTAGATTTCAATCAATTGATCGATCGATCGATTTTACCAAAATCTTTTAGCCTATATCTTTATCAAGGTTATACCATTTGTTTCTTTCACCTTTTGTTTTTTATTAATCATCATCACCATCATCTATGGCTAGTTTGTTGTTGTTGGTTGTGTGTGTGGGAAACTGCCCTAAGGCCAATCATCATCTTACCTTTCACCTATGTTGTTTTCCTATGTTCTTTACATGACCAGCCGTTTCTAGTTTTTTAAAATATAAAAAAAGAAATTCACCTTGTCTTGCTATTGTCACCACCATATGTGTGTAGTTTGTTTAAAGTTTTTATTTTTTGCTTTCTCAAAAGCAGGTTGAAATCTCAAAGAAAAAAAATTGAAATAAGATGAAATGGTTAATATGATTCAATGAAACAAAACAACAAAAACATATTCAATAAAAGGTTGTCAACCTGTTCAAATCAATTTCGAAAAAAAACCACTGACTAACAAGCTTTAAGTCTATGGCTGGGACCAATTTTTTTTGTTTTGTTTTGTTTGTTACGTTTCATTTCCTTTCCTTTCATTCAATATTTTACAAACACACAACAACTAGAACAGCAACAACAACAACCTATCCCATCCTATCAGATCGATGTATGTTCAAAATGGTCAATAGATGATGATGATGTTGAGCAGGTGTTTTTCATTTGTTGTTTGGTTGATTATTTGATTCTCACAGTAACCAACAACAACAAGGTCCAATACATAGAAACTGAAAAAAACCTGGTCCTAGTTTTTATGAGAAAAAGTAGTTTTTGATGACAATAAAATGAAAACTTGAAAGAAATTATTAGAAAAAAAGACTTGAGCACACACACATATGGTACTAATATATGAATACAGATGGATTTCCTTTTTCTGGTCCAATTTTTTTTCACCATCTAAGATTTTTGGAAAGAGAGAGAAAGGAATACATAGGATGTCTTGAGTGAAAAAAAAGGTACCAACCATCCTGTTCAATAGGATAAGCCAGGTTTTTTTAAATTCGGGTTTTGGGTTTGGTATAAATGTTTCATAACCTTAAATCGCCTTCGACATATGATGATGATGATCATGGATCTAATTTTTTTTCTTAGCGGCTGTTACTGCTGCTGATCAACTGTTTTATAAGTTTCTTTAATACCTATCTTGTGTGTGTGATTGATTCTATTCTGATGACCAGCTGTTGATTTTTTTATTTTCATTGCTTTACTCTACTTTTATATGGTCTATGGGCCCATTGCCATCTGGCAAGTTTTACTTACTTTACTTATTGACTGGGTTTCAGTTTTTTCTCAATAAAATAAAAAATCATAATAATTTTTACCCATGAACAACAAACATAAGATGATGATGATGAAGAAGAAATAGGCAACAGTTGTTTTTTTCCTGACTGTTACCAAGACATTTCGTTCATTTAATTTACGTTCAAAGACCTTGTTGTTGTTGTTTTTTTACTTGCTTTGCTTGATTGTGAACCCGATTCAATTTCCCGGGTCTATCAATCAATGATGATTATTTGATCATCTTAGCTTTGGTTTTCTAGGATTTTATTATTCTTTGCTCTTAGAAACAATCTTAGAACCAAGCACAAAATTTAAAACAAAAAAAACTTGTTCCATAAATATGAAAAAGGGAACAACAACAACAACAACAATCTTTCTTTGGGTGACAACTATAGTGTGCTGTGCGTGTTGTATTCGTATAAAAGAAACCATCACAATACTATAGTTGTCTACTATATATATTGTGAAACTTTGGACCGTGAGAAAATCTTGAAATTACCAAAATGCACATCTCTCATACAATTGTATTTGTAAAAGTATCGTACACTCTCTTTCTCTTTATTGAAAATCCAAAATTTGACGGTCAATATGATTTACACACACAGGATCGAGTTACTTTCTTGCTTATTTAGTGTAGTTTTATTTAAGTAAGTAAGCTGCACTCCTTTTTTTTTTGTTCACACTTATTTCCTGAACGCGAATCGAAAACCAAAAATGATAAGAAAACTAGATCTAGTGTAGACTGTGTTTGAATCGTTTCCGTTGATAATTTTTTTTTCTTCAAGAAAAATAAAAATCATCATCATTGTTGAAATAATGAGATTTTAAAGAAGTTTTTTGTCAAATTGAAAACAAAAATGACAAGTGAAATTATAATCATTGAATGAATGAACATCACTTTCAATTTTTTTTCATTCTTTTCAAAATTATCATTAAAAAATTTCATTTTTTTTCTCTTATAAAGATGAAAATTGTTCGCGTGCATCATTCAATTTTCATTCATTGAATTCAATGTGTAAGTCAGTGGCACCTGTGTGTATGTGTTTGTATATGGCCAATTTTATTTTGTCACTGAATAATCTGGTTTCTTGAAGAATTCTTTCTAGTTTCGTTTCAGACTTGTAATAATAATCATCATCATACTTAATAATTACTATGTTGATCAATGATTGAAAATTGTCCACATTTATAGTGAAATAAGTGAATGTGAAAGTAAGAAAAAGAGGAACGAAATGCCGGTCAAGCGTAGTTCCTCGATTGACAAAAAAATAAATAAAGATGATGATGATGATGATGATGATGAAAGAAGAATAAAAATATATTCCTTAAAGACGGTAGTATATTTTCTACTTATATAACGATCACGGGAGAGAAAAGAAGAACATTAATATCACCTATGACCTTTTTTTTCGTTGTTGTTATTGTTGTTAAAGGAAAGATTGTCGCCATTGATAATGGTTGGCCAATGTCGTCGTTGTCATGTTTGCCAGTTGAATGAATGAATGAATGAATTTTTACCTAAGAGTTAATCAATAGGTTCTTGTTCACATTATTTATTTCATTGAATGAATTCTTCATCATCATCATAGGTATATTTAACTTTTACTATATATAGTGAAAGTAATTTCGTAATCATCATAAGATTTGGACTAGGTTTTTGATGAATTTAAATTGGTTTTTCCTTTCTTTAAATTACGATTCCGAATCGGATGTTGTTGTTGTTATTGTTATAGATCGGAAACAAATTGAAAAACAACAAAGCGCAAAACTCACACGCACAAATTGAATTGATAATCACAATTTCTAATCAATGATTTTTTGTTCTATTTATAAATATAGATCATCATTATCATTCATCGACAACACCAAATCTAATAATTAGATCATTTGAATCACGACGTAATAAATTGGCAGCCAATAATGAATGGACTTATCATGAAACACGTATTAATCATACATTATTACAATATTCATATCGTATACAATGTAATGATAATTATTATGGAAATTTTTGTACAATCAAATGTACACCACGTAATGATGATTTTGGCCATTATAATTGTGGTTCGAATGGTGAAAAAATTTGTCATCAAGGTTGGACTGATGAATATTGTAATAAACGTAAGTTTTTGTTTTTTGAAAAAAAATATTTTGTTTTTTCTGGATTCTTCAAGATAAAGATTTTTATTAGAGAATTTCATATGAAAATGAGGCCAACAACAATTTTTTGTTGTTGTTGTAAATATTGATCTAAGGATGCATGTATGATTTTCATATTGATGAATTTTTCTGTTTATGTTCAAAATCACTTATTATCGCTTGTAAACACACATACATTCCTTGAGAGTCTTTTTTTTGTATATTGAGTGTATTCGATATTCAATATATTGCCTTATGTAACAAACAGCTCAGATGACAACCGGATATCCCGTGTTGATGATGATGATGATGGTGGTGGTCGTTGTCGTGGTCGTCGTTATGTTGATAGCCGATATTTATTTATTCGTTTTTGGCCTGTTTTTTTAAACATTCAGGCCAATTTCAAAACTAACAAAACTAAATTCTTTAGTTTTCTTCTTTGACAATCTTTTTTTTCTTTTCCCGTCATTCATTTTCACGAAAAAAGATTTAAAAAGAGAGAGAGAGAGACTGAGATTTAGTTAGGAAAACCAATTAGTTTGAAGAATGGAATGAAATTAATTTCTTCTTCTTCATAGGACAAAGTTCATAGCCATCATTATCATCATCTTTAGGATGATCAGGTTTTTTTTTCTCAGTCAATGATGGTGGTGGTTTAATTGTTCATCAAGTGGAACAAATTACTTTTTTTCTTTTGCTTCTTTTGAATTCTTTACTGAAAAGATGATAGTTTTTTTTCATTTCTTTTCTGAGATAATCATCTTATGATGATGAATAAGCATAATTTTTAATCGATTTTAATTTTTTGTTTTGTTTTGTTTTTTTATCCAATCAATCCAAATTTTTTAAAAAAATAGCAATATGTCGATCATGTAATGAAACAAATGGTTCTTGTATGCAACCAGGTAAATGTAAATGTCGTTTAGGTTGGACTGGTGATGATTGTCAACAATGTCAACAATATCCAAATTGTAAACATGGTTATTGTATTGCACCATTAGAATGTATTTGTAAAGAAGGTTGGGGTGGTCTATTTTGCGATAAAGGTATGTTTCTGTCGTTTTTATATAATAATCCTTTTTTTCCTATCAATCTAAATTCTTAATTATTTCATTTTTTACATATGTTTTGTCACTATCAACATTCTAGATCTAAACTATTGTACAAATAATCAACCATGTAAAAATGGTGGACTTTGTACAAATACTGGTGAATCATTTACATGTCAATGTCCACCCGGATATATGGGCAAATATTGTGAAAAAGAATTGGATAGCTGTGAACATTCACCATGTAAAAATGGTGGTACATGTAAGGTAAGCAAATCAAACAAATAAACAAGAATATTATCATGTATTTTTTGTTTTTATTACCTATTTTCATTTCTTAATATGGTCCATATGGTCCATATAATATTTGGGCAAATAATAATAATAATAATTCCAAGATGCAAGCAATACAAATGCAACGTATTTTTTTCGGTCTTGTTTTTCTCCATATGTTACTCGTTAACAGATTTTTATTTTTTTTTCCTATCTCAGACACCATACAATACATAGACTTTTTTCTCCATGATCACAGATGGTTTTCGTTAGTTTTTTCTTTTTTTTCTAAAAAATAAGTTAGTTACCTAAAGATAGATAGTGATAAAGAACCAAACACCTTTTTTTCAAAACTAAAAAAAAAAATTATATTTTTTCCAGGGAAAAAAATAATCATGATGAGAATGGTCGAAGTTTTTTTTTCCATTTTGATAATGATAATAATTACGTAAAAATAATTAAGATAAGTTATCGAATAATAATAGTAATAATAATAATAATAATAATAATAATAATAGGATCCTGGTCTGTTTTTTGTTTTTTTATCGATAATGAGAAAAGAAAAATAGTGAAAGTCATTGTCTGACAATCGATAATCGATTATCTGATGATATTTGCCAATGATAACCGCTTGGTTTATTGATTGAATTTGATTCTGCAAAAAAAATCAATATTTTTACGGATTTCCGATAAATAATGTCTTTTTGTTTCTTCATTTCTCAATCATAGAATAATGCCATAACAAATTATACTTGTGAATGTTCAATTGGTTTTGGTGGTCGTCATTGTGAACAATCATTAAGTGTTTGTTCAGAAGATTCATGTGAAAATGATGGTATCTGTATTGATAGACCAATCGGTTATTTATGTGCCTGTAAGCTTGGTTATTCTGGATCACGATGTCAAATTCGGCAAAAAGGATGTTCACCAAATCCTTGTCATGGTAGGTTTTTTGTTTTTTCTTAAAATTTTTTGTTTTATTCATTCATTTCTTGATATTAATTTTGAATTTAATCATAATTTTTTGCGTGTTTATTTTTTTATATGGATCAACAGGTGGATCATGTTCGATGAATACAACTGATGAAACATATAGTTGTAAATGTCATGCCGGTTTTACTGGTGATCATTGTGAAATCAATATTAATGATTGTGAATCAAATCCATGTTTAAATAGTGGTAGTTGTTTAGATGAAATCAATGCATTTCGTTGTCGTTGTCCACCAGGTTTTGTTGGTGAACTTTGTGAAGTGAATATTGATGAATGTTCAATGATGAAACCTTGCCAAAATGGTGCTACTTGTGTTGATCGTAATAATGATTATCTTTGTATATGTCCATCCGGATTTACCGGTAAAGATTGTTCCAACAATATTGATGATTGTGCAGGATCACCATGTTTTAATGGTGGTATATGTCATGATCGTATCAATAGTTTTGAATGTCAATGTCGTCCAAATTATCATGGTAATCGTTGTGAATTTTTCAATTCAACAACTACACCTACAACAACAGCAACAAATTTTTTGCTAGCCAATTTATCATTACCATTTTGGGCGGAAAATAGTGATAAAAATGATAATAATAATAATAATTTAATTAAATTATCATCATCAACGAATCAAATTTCAATGATTACAATTATTTATTCATCATTAATCATATTGTTGGCTATTATATTTATAATCATTGGAATTATTATATTTAAACGATTACGTAATTATGCATTGAAAATGAAACGTCGTCGTGATGAAGCTGATGCACGTCGACAAAATGAACATAATGCTATTATGAATAGTATGAATAATAATAATAATAATAAATATTTGGATCTAAATCGTCAAACACCGAATGCAAATATTATTGTCAACAGTTTAAATCGTCCAGCATCAATACATCAATTGAATAAATGTCATAAAGTTACAAATGAATATGTAATCACCGGTGGTAATGATCATCATCATCATCAATTCTATCAACAACATAATAAATGTGCTACATTACATAATGGTTTTCGAGCAATGAATCTAAATAATAATAATACAATGAAAGATAAAATGATAATGATCAACAATAACAACAACAACAATATTAGTGAACAGAAAATATCTACCACTATTGATGATCCATATATGCATACATATGAACAAATTCATCAACATCAACATCAACAACCGTTAAAACAATATAAATCAAAATGCAATTTATTAGCAAATAATCTTACTACTGTTGATCAACAACAACAATTATATTTGGATCAATATTCGATGAAAAAACAATCTAATCTTGATCTATATAAAAGGTATGTTTAAAATCAATGTGTTGATTCAATTTTTGTCAAATTAAACCTGATTTATTGATTAATAATTTGTTAATTTGTAATCGTATTTTTTTCATATATTTTTAACAGTGATTTTCTTATTGTAGCCAATAATTATAATTCATCGGATGATAATATTCTAACAACAACAATACCATCATCGATGATAAATCATAATCATTATGGCCGATCAAAATCTGTTTATAATGTGATAGATAATAATGATAATGATATTTATACACAACCAATCTATACCAATAACAACAATATGAATGGTGATCATCATCATCAACAACAAAAAGAGCAAAAAATCAATAATAAACTTCATGCGACAGAAGTTTAGATTTTTATTTAACCCGGGAAAAATTGATTTCAATTAATCATCGAAAATCATTGAAACTGTCCATTGTTTTAACAATTTAAATCACCACAGACGAGCTTATCATCCATTTAATTGAGGACAGTATAAAAAAACTTGTCATCATCATCATCATCATTGATTTTCAATCCATTCAATTATTTTATCATCTTTGAATTTGTTGTCAAATAATTTTTCTGTGTTTTTTTCAATTATTGTTGTACATAATTCTTTTTCAATTATTATTATTCTTGTATTATATAATTATTGTGTTAATTATTATTATTTTTTCTTTAATTTAAATCTAATTTGAGAGCAAAAAATTTTAATGAGTATTATTTTCAAGAAAAAAAAAGACCGAAAACACATCCTCTCTTTCAGTATTTTTGCCGCATAAAACATTTTTTTGGAATCATTCTGATCATCATCGTTTGCTCTCAGCCAACAAACAAAAAACATTTGAAATTTTCTGTTGAAAGAAATATTTGTAAATAAAAAAATTTTTAAAGTATTAAAAAAAAGTCTTTATTTTGTCTCAAATGTCAATTGTGTGACATTTACCATCAATCAATTGTCACACCGATCAATCGTCATGATATTCGGTTGGTGGGTGGTGATGGTGGTGATAATGAAAAAAAAAACAACAACGATAATGATTTTTTTTGTTGTTGAAAGTCTATATGGGAAAACTGATGATTATTATTAATGTTCCAAGATAATCGATTTTTTTTTCTCTTAACCAAACCAAACATTGACAATCTCTAATGATGGTGGTTGGTGATGATTGTAAAAAAAAATTCAAACGAATTCGGTTCATTCTCTAATGGACTAGTCGTCTTCGTCATTGATTTAATCATTTGAGAATGATCATCATCATTCAATGATAGAATTTAACATGCCAAAAAGCCATAAAGTCTTCGTTCGTTCATTTTCGCGTATCGAGAGGCTATAAAAATCAAATAGACTTTTTTTTTGAAGTAAAAAAAAGAAATTGGAGAAATTTTTTTTCACAGCAAAAAAATGCAAGAATTTTAAGAAGCTTGTTAAATGTGTGTTGTGCAGTGTTAACTGAAAAACAACAAGAAGAAGAAGAAAAAAAAGTTCATGGCTCGTTGGTCATTAGAATCAAAACACACAGTGAACAAATGAATGAATGAATGAATGAGTGGCACAAGGCAAATCACATAATTATCGCCCATTGATTAACACACACACACACACACCGAACACATTATCGATTTTTGAGAGAAAAGAAAAAGGAGAAAAAAAAATCAACCGAAAATGATCGAAAGTTTTTTTCCTGTTCACTCAATCTTTTTGATTGAGGAATTTCGTTTCGTTTCATTGGAAAATAAATTCATGAATCAATCTTTCTTTTATTTCAATAAAATGTGAAGCTTTTATTACCCAAAATGAACATTTGTTTTAAAAGAAAAAAAAACAGTAACAGCAACAAGTGTTTCATTCAAGACATTTCCAAACAACAATTTTCCTTTTTTTTTGGTTTGGTTTCAAGTTTTTTTTGGGGGTTTGGATTTTTTATTTGGTCAAAGTCAAAGTTCTAGGTTATAAAATAATGATGAACCAAAAAAAAACCTGTGACATTAATCCTTTCCATAGGAAATTGTAAAATAAAATAAAATAATTAACCAAAAATGATTATTAGCTATTTTTTGTTCTGTTCTGTTCTGTTTGTTTGTTTCAGTCAATTATAATGAAGAAAAAAAAATACGGTAGCCAATTCGTTTATATTCGATCAAACACATTGGCAAAGAATTTATGGCTATAAATAAATATTAAAAAAAATCTAAATTTATAAATTTTGTTATTTTCAATACATTAAACACATTAAACTAAATGTAGTCCTTGGAGTCTATTTATCATCAACATTGATATTATTTTTTTTTCTTTCTATTTCCATTTACATTTATATTTTCTATTTGCAGTCAGACATCCTAAACCAACCAACAACAAAAAAAATACATATTTGCTGGTGTATTTCATCATCATGATCAATTTGATGATAATAATGGAATTGGTGTGTGTGTGTGTGTGTGTGTGTGTGTGTGCATGGTAAACAAACTAAAAAAACAAGCAAGCAAAGTTAGTCGAAAAATCAAAACGTAATAAATACGTTCGATTTTTATTTTTGTTCTCTGTTTTGTTACATAAATTCAGATTTTTAGAGATTTTCAGATGATAATGATGAGGATATCAAACAAACAAACAGAACAAACGAAAAACAGAACAATCCAAAAACAAATGACGACAACAATCGAGAATTTATTTTTGTTTGTTGGGCGCCATTATCAAAAACGAAAAAAATAACAACAAAAACACCAAAAATACAGAAACAGTTTGTTTACTTTCGTTTCGTTTTCGTTTTCGTTTTTTACTTTTTCTTTTGTTTTTGATTTTTTCTGATTGGATGTTTTTTTTGAATGTTTAACAACGTTTAGTTTTTGTGTTTGGCTAACTGGCACATATACAAAACAAAAGTAAATTCCAAACAAACAAACAAACGAAAAAAGGTCAAAGGGCAAATGATAAACAACAATGAAATAAAATATATCCAATAATTTGTATCCGGATTCATTTCATTTCATTACATATTTTTTTGCTTGCTTACTTCTGACTTCCTACAGAAAAAAAAAGAAAACAGAAATGCCAAAATAAACAAAATAACGATGATAACGCGATCGATTGTCAACGATATTTCTTTCTTTTTTTTTTTTTTTTGATCAATGAATTTTGATTTTTGGCTATTATATAATGAATCTTATCATCATCATCATCATCATCTTGATCTGATCAAACATTATGATGATGATGTTTGATGTTTGAATCAGCCAGATATGAATGAAAGAAAGAAAGAAAGAAAGAACCGTCCATAGCAAAAAAAAAAGTCTAAACGATAAATTCCGACAATTTTTTTTTATATATGAAAAAAAACTATTTACAAAATCAAAAAAACAAACAGCCGGTAGCAACTGAATGAATGTTCATGTGAAAGTTGATGCGTCGTTTTGTTTTTTTTTTGTTGTTGTTGTTGATGTTCATTCTTGCTATCTATATTCTATACATTTTCTCCGATACATTATTGAGAGAAAGATGGATATTCGTGAGATTTTTTTTTTCGTTTAGTTTGCTTTCACTCATTCTCCTTTTTTTGATTGAACTTGAAGCCAAAAAAAAAAACATTAAACATCTCGCTAGCTATAATGATAACATTCAATATATGAAAAAAAAAGTCATACGAAACCGGTCAACAAATATTATTATGGGTAATTTCTTTTTCTTTTTCATTTTGATCATAAATGATGATAACAAACAAACAAACAAAATTTGTAACGAAAGAGTTAAATATTGAATGATGATGATGATGATGATAATAATAATGATCTCCATCATCATCATCTTTTTTCTCACACCGAGCAACATTTAGATTACCTCTTTTTTTGCAAAAGAATTTTTCTATCTTTCAATGTTAAATGAAGAAGACGAAAAAAACAACAACAACAACAAGAATTTGACCCGATAAACACTGAAAATGAAAATCACTATAGAAACATTGGAGAATTAGACGGATGATTTTCTTTTGGTGTTTGTGTTTGTTTGTTTGTGAGAAATTTGTTTTCACATCAACAATGTCTATTAAGGAATTTTCTTTTCAGTATTTATCGATGAAAATCATAAACATTATTTCATTTTTTTATGAATCTTTCTTTTTTTAGTTTGTTTGTTTGTTATGAGCGATTTTTGGCATTCCATTTCATTTTTTTTTTGTTTCAGTTTCGAAAAAAAAGTTTAAAACAACGACGAAACCAGAAATGAATTTCATTCGATTCATCAACCGATAAATAGATCCATTAGTTATGTTTGTTGTTGAAGAAAGAAAGAAAGAATTTCAATATGACAGATGATGATGATCGATATTTTTTCCATTCAAAAACTGAAAAATCTTTTCAGCAACAACAACAAAAAAATTATTTAAATCTGATTGAATGAAACATTCAAAATTTTTCCTCAAATGAAACGAACCATATTATAATTATATAATGGGCCATTTAAACACAATAAATAAATCTTTTCGCCAAAAAAAATGACTGATTGATTAGCTTCGAGGCATATTTTTTTATTTAAATCCATAATGATGATGATGATCCATATTTTCTTTTATTTTCATTCATTTCATTTCATTGATTGACATGAAGACACACACAATATTATGTTCAAAAATACAATGCCTGTGAAAGAAAAAAAAAGAAAAATGCCAAAGATTATCGTAATTAACTAACTACCTGTGAATAGCTAAATAGGTAATATTGGTGGTAGGTCTTTTTGAAATTCTTCAATGAAAAAGAGAGAGAGATTCTTTAATTCTCTCTTTCTCTTTCTGCCTACCTGTGCAGGTAAATTTGATTGATTTGGGTCCCAAATTTTTTGTTTTTTTTTTCTTCATTCGATAACTAATCAATCAATCAAATTGAAATCTCTCTCTCTTTTTTTTTGCCAATATCAATCGATCCATTGGGAACTGTGAAAAAATAAAAATAAAACTTATTTATCATATAGGAAAATCTTTGAATGAAGAAGTGAAATAGTGATATTTTATTTCTTCTTCTACTGATTGCCGACGACGACGACAGCTGATGATTGATCCAAAAAAAATGTAGAATTTTGTTTTTCAATCATTTTTTTTTGTTAACCAATTTGGTCAAGCTAAAAAACGTTAAATGTTAAACATAAAAGTGATAAACGTTACAAAATAACCATTTAGCGAAAATGAAATTGTGAAAAAAAATTCGGTGATATATGTGTCAATCAGCAGGAATCTTTATTCGGACCATAATTAGCTACATTGAACATTCTTTTTTTTTTGGAGAAAATGTTTTTCCATGTGGAAACAGTAGAAGACGAAGAAGCAAAAAAAAAAATCTCCATAATAATCTTTCAGCTAATGAACCCTGACGACAATGACAACAACCGAATGAAGGAAGTCTTCAATGAATGAACAACAAAAAAAAATGGTAAAATAATCCTTACCACCAATATTGAGAGAGAGAGAGAAAGAGAGATTTATTTAAATTTACTAAAAAAAATTGTGAATCACCACCATTATTGTGTGAAAATGAATGAATGAATGAATACCATTGCCCGAAGGTTTTGACTTTTTTTTTGCTAGGCATCAGGTAAAAAAATCATCATCAAATTTCGAATGTATGAAAAAAAAATCAATAATCATCATCAATAATGATTAAAGTTGAATGGAAACATTTAAATTTTTTATTCCATAATGATAATGGATCACAATAAGAACGAAGATGAACGAAGCAAAAAAGGCAGAAAAGCTAATCGAATCAAATCAAATTAAATCGATTGATTGATTGATTGATTGATTGATCAGGAATTCAAACAACAATTGTGAAAAGTGAAAAAAAGTGGCTTTCAAAAATGATGATTTTTTTTTTTTGGTTCGTCGTTTTTCTCCATCATTTCAATTCAACAACAACGACCAACACCAGAAGTGTGCAAATTAATTGATTTTCAAACCGAACACAAGCAAAAGCTGAAAGATAATTTTTTTTTTCTTCTGGTCATTTCTTTTTGAATTTGAATGAATCGAGATTCTCGATTCATAATAGGTGCGANGATTGATTGATTGATTGATTGATCAGGAATTCAAACAACAATTGTGAAAAGGGAAAAAAAGTGGCTTTCAAAAATGATGATTTTTTTTTTTTTTTGGTTCGTCGTTTTTCTCCATCATTTCAATTCAACAACAACGATCAACACCAGAAGTGTGCAAATTAATTGATTTTCAAACCGAACACAAGCAAAAGCTGAAAGATAATGTTTTTTTTTTCTTCTGGACATTTCTTTTTGAATTTGAATGAATCAAGATTCTCGATTCATAATAGGTGCGAGGTAAATAAATGAATTCTTTTTCGAATCCAAGAGAAAAATCATCTTCACAATCTTTCCTTTTTGCCATCATCAATGATTGAAATCAAAGAAGAAAAAGAAAATTATGTAATGGTTTTCGACGACGACGACCCAATACAACATACAATAAAAATAATGTATACATGGATGACTGACGATCATTGCATGGCATGCGTAAATTATCATTAACAACAACAACAACAAAAAAAAAAAGAAAAGAATATCCATATAGTTAACCATTAACCATTATCATTGTTATCGAATTGAATTGAATTGAATTGTGTCTACCCGCCATAATTGACGAAGATAACAACAAATTATTTTTACTTCAAAAGACCAGAAGAAAACATTTTCTTTCTTTTTTTCGGGGCTCGGTTTTTTTTGTTTCCCTTTGGCAACATTCAACAACTAAACAATCAACAAATGTCGAAGGCCACCACAATCAAATGAAAAAAAAAATGATTTCCATCCATTTATTTTAGATCAAATGAATGATGATAATTATCATAATCATTAACACATTCAATTTGGATCAACAACAACAACAAAAAAAAACGTAGCCAAAGCCAAAGATCAATTTTTACCTTACCTTTTTCCGCACACACACACACATAATATTGTTCTTGTCAATCAAAGAAACACGAGACAAGCCAAAAGAATGAATGAAATTCTCTACAAAACAATAGCATCACCAAACTATTCAGCTATTTGGTTTGTTTAAACATAGCAAAATGAAAGCAGAAAACAAAAAAAAAATCATTTCATTTTTAACAAAGTGTGAACATCAACAACAACAAATGCTAAAGAATTTTTCTGTTTCTGTTTCTGTTTTCCACCCAATCGATGATTAACCGCGGCATCATAATTCGTATCTGGTTTCTTTTTTTTTCTCTGTTTTGTCTGAACAAGAAAAAAAAGTGCGAAAAAAAATCATCATCAAAATGTTTAAAGAGTGTTTGTGTTTTGGTTGAAAAGTCTGAAAAAATTGAATGAATGAATGAATGAATTGAATGTTTCGTTTTCATTCATATTCTGGATATTGTTGTCGAAATTGGAAAATGGCTAAAACATCAATTCAATTCAATTCAATTTGATTCGATTCGATTTGAGCATCAAGTAACAACAATAATAATGATGATTCGAAAAATAGACATGGCAGACGATTGATATTTTGAAAATTTAATTTATCACCGTTTTTTTTCTCTGCTGCTTTTGCCTTTGCTGGTAAATTACATTTGAATTAGGAGAAAATCTTTCTTGGTTTTCTTTTTTTTTATTTTCACTTTCTTTGCACGGAATATTTCCCGAAAAACAAAATTGTCGGAAGTGATAATGTGATCATCACTCATCACTTATCAATTATTCAATCAAACAACAACCAACCGAAAAAAAAGAAGTTAAATTTGGAATCATTTTTTTTTCTTGTTTGTTGGAAAAAAAAATCTAAATAAAAAGTTAATCAATCAATCGATCAATGGTATACGATTGATTGATTGATTGAATCGCACGAAACAACGCAATTGTTTTTGGTTGTTGCTTACGCTATTTTGCAGCTATAAATAAACATTTGTAGTGAATTTATTTCTAAATATCATCACCTAAAATAATA
The DNA here is from genome assembly GCF_001901225.1 of Dermatophagoides pteronyssinus. Classification (NCBI taxonomy): domain Eukaryota; kingdom Metazoa; phylum Arthropoda; class Arachnida; order Sarcoptiformes; family Pyroglyphidae; genus Dermatophagoides; species Dermatophagoides pteronyssinus. Next base: position 343,876 of record NW_020873514.1, on the reverse strand, counting down.
AATTTAAATTCTTTAAATTTTGTTTGATCCATCATCATTCAGGAAAAAAAATGAATAATGACAATTCTCACTTTTGTAAATCAGGTGCTGCCATCTAAAGCTCAACAAAAAATCGAAAATTTTTTAAAAAAACAATTTATTGAATTAAATGAAAAATATTAATTAAAAAATTACATTTACATAATGAGCAAATAAATGATTTTATGAGCATAATTAATACTATATGTTTTTTTTACGTCATAATGAATAAATGAATAAAAATTAAAAAAGAATGGTAATTATTTAAAAGCGAAATTTTGGTCGAAAATTTGGATTATAGCTAAAGTTTTCCGAATTGGTTCTTGAATTTGATAATCCATCATTATTATAATTGAAATTATTATTATTACGATAGCCAAATTGTCGTTGTTGTTTACGTTGTGAACTACTAATAGATCGTGGCCATGGTTGATTAAAATATTTTGGACTTTTATAATTATTATTATAATAACGTGATGAATTTTGTTGTTGTTGTTGTCCAGGTGTATTAATCATGGCTACATTACGAGATTTAGTTATTGTGTTGCCAAGACCTTGATGATTCATTGTTCCAATATGTTTAGGTGTTCCTCCTCCATTATGATTATTTTGTATTGGACGTAATAAACGTGGTGTTATATCACGTATGGCTACCAAATTTCGTTTATTTTCCGGTGTATTATTCATTACACCATCATAAACGGGTAATGAAAAAAGTTTGATTATGGCTTTTGTTTTTATCATTGATGTTGAATCGATATTATCACGCCATATAACACTTTTTTTACCATTTATTTTCTGTGCAATCGATTGAAATTTTTCATCCATTTCTTCGGATAATTTTCCTAAACCATTCAATATATGATATGATTTATAAATATAATTAAATGTATCTTCAGTAAGCTCATGGAATGCATTATATTTTGAATAAAATTCTTCAAACATTTTTTTAGAATGTTCTTGAAACATGTCCATATCTTTCTTTTTAACAATACAATGATTTTCAATAAAATAACTTCGTACAATAATATCATTATCGGTTGCGGCAATCAAATCATTTTCAAATTCCATAATTTTTGTTTCATTTTCTTTTACTTGTTCTTCGATCGATATCTTTAGATTTGAATAATGTAATTTTTGTCCATAAATCGAATGCAAACTTTTTGTCTGTTCGGATCGATTCTCTTCTTCAATAACATTAAATAATTTTGCCCGTTCATTTTCATATTCACGGAATAATAATCGTAACTGTTAAATGAAAAAAAATGTAAAAAAAATCAAGATAAAAACGAAAAGATAAATAACACTTACATCCAACATTTTTATATTATGTTCACAATCCAAAAGTTTTGATCGTAATTCAATGCGTTGTTGAAAATGATCATCCAATGTATTTTTTACCGAATTTAATTTAGCCAATGAATCTTTCGATGTATTGATTGGATTTTTTGGTACACATTCCACATGATTTTGATATTTTTGTTTCAATTCTTCAATTGTATTCAATAGTTTAGCTTTTTCTCTGGTCATATTTTCAATGATTCGTTTATAATCTCTTGGTTGAACACCGACAGTTATATTATTTTTTTGTGCAAATAATTGTATACCTTGTGCACGTTCAGCATATATCAATGTATTATGTGTTTCTTCATATTGATTTGCTGATGGTGAAATAGTTGCTATCATTAATGTTTTACAATTTCCACCCAATGAATCACGTAATATCATTGTTAATTTCGAACTACGATATGGTACATAAACATCTTTCTTATTACTTGTTAATGCATGAATACAATTACCCAATGATAATAATGATTTATTTATATTACCACCTTCACGATGTAAACTATTACTTCGATATGTTTTATATGCATTCGATGCTCGTTCACTACCAGCCAAATCAATTAGGCTCATTTTTGAAACTTGGATTGACATATCTTGATCATCAGAAAAATCTTTACGTTGTAATGTTATCTGAAATACGGCATGTGAACGTGATGATTCAGCATTAGCATCTGTTGGATGTTGTTTACGATTTTTATTACCATATTCAAGCATTTCGATTAAATGTTGTGCATCTTTTGGTTGATGTATGCTTAAATTTTTAACAGTAATACTTTTATTAGCATTTTCCAGTACAGATAATGGTTGATTTGATGTTGGATCAAGTAGATCATAGATAATTTCATTATAGATTTCAAAATAGGATATTTTCAGTTCAAGATTTTGATCTTTTTCTTCATCGATTTGTTTATAAAGATCCATTGTTGTAAAGAAAATAACACCAGGATCATTTGTTGATCCAAGCATTGTATGTGTTTTACCCGAACCAGTTGAACCATATGCAAATACTGAACAATTATAACCGGCCAATAATGCTTCAACCATATCTTTTGTTGTTTCAGTATAAACAGAAAGATTATTCTCTTCATCATTGAATACACGATCAAAATTAAATTGTAAATTTTTATTGGCTTTTTTACCAATTTCTTTATAACGTTTTCCATGATATTCATATTGATTATTATCTTCATCATAAATATATGGATCAAATACCAATAATGATTTATCAATAACATCGATTATTGATTTAGTATTTGTTTCCAATTCTATTGGTTTTAATGGACGAACACGAACACAAACTTTTATTCGATCATTATTTGATGCTGTTGTTGAACCATTATCATTTGTTGAATTTTGTAATCGTGGTAATTTCGAACCAATATGATCATCATTTTTTTTCGAAGATCTTTTCATGGTGATACTTGTTGATTTTTGGATGATATTTTCAGATGATATACCTTGTTTGTTTTTATCAAAAGCAATTTAACAACAACAACAACAAAAAAGAAAAAAAAGAATCACCATACAATAATGAAGAGAAAAAAACAAGCAACACAAAAGATCAAAGAACACAACTTATTTGACACACACCGTATCACCACGGATCGAACGCTTCGAAAATTTCAACGGTTATTTGTGATTGGCTGATTTTCAAAAAAAAACGCTCATCTTTCAAAATTAGCCACACCTTTTTTTTCCTTTCATAGCCATCCGTTCATAAACTACGTACAAAAATTTAAAAAGTTTTGTTATGAAATTATTCAAATAAAAGTTATTAAACAAAGATTTTAATCATCAGATTCATTCATCATTTTTTCCACCTCTTTGAGATCGTTAATCAAACAAGATAATTTTTCTGGTATAACATGAAATGTTGTTGTTTCATTTTTAGTAGTTGTTGGATTTGTTTTTATGGTTAAAAACAATGATGGACAATGTACAGACATTGTTTGATCTTGATTGAATTTCGATACAATCTCATAAGAACATTCCAACATTGGATCCACTAGATTAGAATTTGGATAGAAAGAAATTTTTGAATTTCAATATAACATTTTAAATATCATTATAAAATTGCTTACATCGCAAGCTTTGTTCTTGTAGCATTTGTTTGATTTCGTTGAATTTATCGGCATAAGATTTGGATAAAGTTATGGAATGTTCTGCAATGTATCACACACAGGATTAGTGCAAAAAAGAAAAATCAAGTATTGATTATGAACCTTTTGGTAGACCAAGTTGTTGTAATTCATTCGACAATGTTTCACTATCGGTTTCATATTTGATTGAAGATAAAATGATAAAATTTAATGCTGCCAAAATAGCTTTCGTTTCTTCTTCGGTTAGTTTTGCATCAGCAGTTAATTTACAAACTTTTGGTAGCTATAATTGAGATTCATTTATCAATAATTAATTGATTAAATTGATCAATGCTTACATCAAGCTTTCCGCTTACAATATGATGCATCACCTCTTTAAGAATCAATTTCAATTTGATTGATGTTAATTTCGAACAAACATTGATTTGTGCCAGTATCCAATCCTGACAATCATTATCGCCACAAAATTTGAATTTCTATTTAAAAAAATCAAAAAACGAATTTTAACGAAAAAATTTTTCATTTGAAATGAATTTGGCTTACCATTTTTCGTGAAAATAAATCGAGCAGACCAAAAAAAAAAACATTCGATTTGGAAAATGAAAAAAATCAGTGATGCCACCCATCGGTGATGGGCGATACTATCGTAAGTTTAAAATTCGAAAGAAAAAATCCGCCAATCAAATCGATTCGAATGTTTTAATGTTTCGAACACTTTGTAAATCGAACGATAATGACATTCGATATCTGTGATGATCTGCGATAATGACCATAATCATGAATCGATCCGGAATCAAACGAAAAAATTCAACAACATCTTTACCAATTGAATCCGATATGATTATGAAGAAAAATAATAATAAACAAATTATTTTATCATCGTATGAAGTTCCATTTTATACCGAAATTAAAAATAATAATATCGATCGACAAAAATATCGAAATGAAGAATTGATTGGTTATTTTGATCGTTTGCCTGAAGAAATAATTATAAAAATATTTCAATTACTTTCAATCGAAGAACTTGGTCAATTAACAATGACCAATTCAAAAATTCGTGACTTTATAATCAAATATTTTTTCTTCACTCAATCGGGATTTGTTTTTCTTATCCGTACAAATCAATTTGATAGTTTTGATGTATATGAACCGAAATTCGTCTTCGAAACACAACAACTATTTGTTCGAATTGGTTTACTAATCAAACGATCAACACTTTTGTTTCCAACTAATGATCGTATTGATATAATTATTCATATCATGAAATCCGGTTTTGGTATACCATCAATTCGTTTATTATCCAATCAGGATTATGTTCATTTCAAATTGATAATCAAATGTTATTCGAAACTAATCAATTCTTTCATACAAGGTTGGCGTGATTTTGAATGTTCAAAAATGTTTCAAAAACTTAAAGGTATATTTTCTATCAATTCCTTTTCATTTAACTTGATTGGTGAATTTTATTTTCTGAACATTTCTTTTCAGATGTTTGTGAAATTGATTTACAAATTCAAAAAATCCTAAAAAATACATTAGGATCCAAACAAAAACAAGAATTATTGGTACGAAATTTTTTCCGAATGATTTTTGCACATCCATATGATTCGTTGAATAATTTGAAGGAAAAAATTGATTGGTTAATGAAAACCGTGAATGTTTATTCATTGCCAGAGAGAGCCCGGTTATTTATCGTCATTTTTGGTCCATTAGTATCGGCGAATAACAATTTTCATACATCATCATTACCATACATTGCCTGGTGGGATTTGGCTGATACAAATTTCAACGAGAAATGTTTTGAAGATTTAGGATTAACATTGTATTTCCTGTATGTAAAATTCCAAGAATTTTCCTACACTAAAGATTGTAAGTTTTTTTGGATTATGTTTTCTTTCATTATTAATAATTTTCATTAATAAGTTTTGATCGAATTGATTGATCGTATCGTTATGACACCAACAAAATGGACAGCATTCAACGTATCACAAATACTTTATTATGCTGGAGTCGAATTGACATTGGCTTTTTTTAGTAAAAAAATCAAAGGTAAATTGGAAAAAAAATTTTAATGATAAATTGTTTGATCTTTTTATTTCGAAAAAAAATATCAGAAGGTTATATTAACGATGTATCTACACAATTATGTCATCTAAATGTAGTGACATATAAAAATGCCAAAGATTTATCACCGATTGCAAAAATAATTGAAATGCTTGTTGAAGAGAATGGAATCGAATTGATACAATTATTACCGGAAGCATTTTCAGCTGCATTTTTCGATGTTGAATTATTGAACGATGAAGAACATATAGAGATTTATGAAATATCTGATATCATTGTATCGCAATTAGAATTGATGAAAATTATACTATTAAAATGTTATCAAAATCTTCATTAACTTCATTCAATTTCAATCTTCAAATTATATAATCTAATCAAATTGATTTTCGATAATCTAATCAATAAAACAAACATAAAAAAATCATTCATTTAATATATGAATTTAATCTTTCATTATAATGTTGAATATTTTGATAGAATCGTGTTTTAAATAGATGATTATCGGATGGTAATGATGCAAAACTATCACCATTAACAGTTCCATATAATTTTGGTTTCAAATTTGTCCTGTTACCAATCAATAATTTATCATTCAATTCATTATTACTGGAACGAATTTTGTAATAAATAAATACGGATAATATCATTGAAACAAGTAGACAGGAAAATACAACAGCAAGAAATGATAGTACAAGAAATTCATTCGATGGAGCTAAAAACAGAAAAATGAATTTATTAATATGGTTAGTGGATTTAATTTGTTTAAAAATTTTTACTTACTTTTATCATCACAGATTAAACTAGATGGATAACAATGAATAATTCGTTCGCAAACCAAATCACGATGTATACAATATTTTGAACCACAATCCAAATAATCATCCATACAATGACCATCAATATCTTTGTTAACTGTGAAACAATTTTGTTTTTTTTTTCGTTATATCAAAATAAGCAACAAGCAAAAAAAGTTTACATACCATTCGTTGGTATCATGGCCAGATAAAATGCTTTCGATCCATAAATATTTAATTGAAAAATACGACCAGGTGTTTCAATAATATCCAAAACAATTGTTTTCGAATCATTATCATTAGCTGTTTGATTTAACATTATATTATTGGTTTGTATAATTTTCGGTATTAAACGAATATCTGGTGAACCAGTCCATTGAATGATTGTTGTACAATTATCATTATTATTAACCAATTGTTCATCAACATTAAAATCAATTTTTAGAACAATATTCGGTTCCGAAAGACTTGTATTTTGTCCACAAAGATTTGGATATTTTGTATATATAACTGTTGATTCAACGACAGCAACAACAATTGACATTATCATAATGACAATATTAAATAACATTCGAAACAGGTAAATTTGATTCATTTTTGTTTTCTGGTTGGATTGTTTAGCTCAACGTAGGAGAAAAAAAATATGAAATAAGAGTGATATATATGATGATTCAAAGGTCGAAATTGAAATGAAACATTTTTTTTCAATCAACAATCAACAGTTAAGCTTTCGTTGAAACGCATATCGCAAATTGAATGATATGAAACAAAACAAAAAAAAATTATCAAAATCAATTCAATCGAATCGATGATACGAAATATCGTTAATGGTGTTGATCATAATCAATAATCATTTTTTTTTGTTGCAACAATTTTTACCCAGCCAGCAAGGCAAATATCATCAAGTTCCGTTTGGTTTGTTAAAGTTTCCATAGGAACTTTTTCGAAAAAAAAACAAATTCAAAGTTGATAAAAAAAACTTTTTGTTTTATTATCATTAAAGAAATCAGTACAAAATTTATTTTTGTTGTTTGAAAATTCTTTCTGATTATTTAGCTTTCTTTTTTTCCATTTCTTCTTCTTTTTCTTTTTCGATTTGTGTAACAAATTTATCAATTTCTTCGGCAGCTAATACACGCATTAATTTACCTTTTTCCATAACAGCTACTTCAAGATTTTTACCTTGTACAACTTCTAATAAAGCTTTGATGGCTAATTTGATTGTTGATTCATTTGTTTCGATTGCTTCATCATTATAATTTTTTTCCAAATATTCTAGAACAGATTTAGCATTACGACCAGTAGTGTTTGCTTTCCAACCATGATAAACACCCGATGGATCGGTTTGATAAAGTCTTGCTGTACCATCATCATCGAATCCAGCAATTAGATTCGAAATACCGAATGGACGACGACCATTTGATTGGGTATATTTTTGTTTAAGTTGGGCAATATAACGGGTAATGTATTCTACTGAAACTTTATCTTCAACTGTCAAACGATAACTTTGACATTCAATACGAGCACGATCGATTAGAATTCGAGCATCAGCTGTCAAACCGGCAAATGCCATCATAACATGTTCATCTAATAAACATATTTTTCTCACTGTTCGATCTTCTTGTAGTTTTCCAACGGATTTTTTTTCCACAGCTAAAACAACAATATTTTTTCCTCGAACACCAACCTATTGAACGATAATAAAAAATTATCATTGAAATTTTTTTCAACTTAATAAACTTACCGCAGTTGAACCTTTTTTTACAGCTTCTTGTGCATATTCCACTTGAAATAGATGACCATCGGGTGAAAAAACGGTTATAGCACGATCATAACTCATTGTTAGAATATATTGAATCAAACGATACTAAATTATAAAAGTAAATAAATGTTTTTTTTTTGAAAAGAAAAATTGTTTCAAATTAAAATATCTTTTGATGGTTGTGACAATGACTAAACAATAATCATTCGATTGAGAATGTGTGTGTGTGTGTGAAAATTTTCAACACCATTCATAAACAATGTTCCTGAATGTCAATTATTTAAAAAGATTTTAGAAAATTTGAATTTTTTTAAATTTTTTTTTATTTAAAAAAAAAAATATATAATTTCCATAGAAAATTTAAAATTTTATTCTTGAGTATTATTATAAGATATATTTAGAGTAAACAAAAAATTAACAGAATAATTAGATCACAAAGGGGTTAATCATCATCATCATTTTGACGATTATATTTTGGTCTTTCCCAATAAACAACTTCTTTATGGCCTTCTTGTTGACAACAAACTCTTGCCACAATAAAAAGATATGAACTAAGACGATTTAGATATTGTACAACTGGAAGTTCCAGACCTTCATCTAACAATGGTATTAATCTTCGTTCAGCACGTCGACATATAGCCCTTGCCAAATGCAATGAAGATGCAGCTTTACCACCAGATGGTAGAATAAAATTACGTAATGGTGGTAATTTATCCGTATGAATTTCTAACCATTTTTCCAAATCAATCAAATGATTAACATTCCATTTTGTTTTACGTAATTGAAATTCATTTGATGAACTTTTTGGTGTTGCAACTGTTGCCTGTAAATCCTGTAGAATACATTGAATTTGTTCAAGTTCATCAAGAATTATTGGATCATTGATAAATTCACGAGCAAAACCAATCGAGGAAGTAAGTTCATCCGTTGTACCTAAAGCTTCAAATATTGCATCATCTTTTGGTCGACGTTCACCGGTAAATAATCCCGATGTACCACTATCACCAGTACGAGTATAAATACGAAATTTTTCTTTACCATTCGATGACGACGATAACGATAATGTTTGATTCCAATGATTATTAACAAGGGATGAACGATATAAATGTTGACATAATAATCGTGAACGATGACGAATTGTTGTGCCGAATATTCGATAAATAGGTACAGATGCCATTGCTGTTAATGTTGTTAAACATATAAACCAAAACATGATGATGATGACGATTGAGTTATATATCTTCTATGAGAGTATAGAGAGAATGTAGAAGCAGCATTGAAATTATAAACATCATTATTATCATAATCATATTTACTCTTTTTTGTAAGAAACTCAGCAGTTGTTGTTTTTATCCAGAGCATGACGCCGTGTCTGAAGTTAATATCAAATTAAAGATACACAAAGACAGACAGAAAAACATATTGGATCTTCGTTGCTCGATCATCTTGAATAAGAGATTTTATTTGATTTAATCGATCTAATTGTTCTTCTCTTTTTTTCTTCTGTTAATGTGTTAAATAAAAAAAATGGCCAGAAACTTTGTACCAGCATTTAAAACCTGTACCGAAAAAGATATAGAATTATTACAAATATTTATTGATAAAAGTAAAAAATTAGCTGTAATAACCGGTGCTGGTATTTCCACTGAAAGTGGTCTACCAGATTATCGTTCAAAAGATGTTGGCCTTTATTCACGTAATGGTTATCGTCCAATGAATTATTCAGAATTTCTTGGTAATCATTCATCAAGACAACGATATTGGGCAAGAAGTTTTTTAGGATGGAATTATATTCATAATTGTCAACCAAATATTAGCCATTTAACATTGACCGATTGGCAACGATTAGGAAAATTGAATACAATCATTACACAAAATGTTGATCGATTACATCATAAAGCTGGTAGTGAATCGGTAATAGAATTACATGGTAATCTTTACAATGTAAAATGTATTGATTGTAATCATCGTATATCTAGAATTTTATTTCAAACAATTCTTAACGAAATGAATACAGATTTACTTAATGATGATAAATCATTACGAGCAAGATTATTACAAGAAAACAATAACAACAATCGAACGATACGTCCGGACGGTGATATCGATATAATCGATGATTTCGTTCATTCATTTCGTTTTCCATCATGTAAACGTTGTAATGGTTTACTCAAACCTGATATTGTTTTTTTCGGTGATAATGTTGATCAACATTTAGTGGAAAAAATTTATAAAAAATTAAATAATGAATGTGATTCATTACTTGTGCTTGGATCATCATTAAAAGTATTTTCAATATTTCGTTTTATTTTACAACAAATTCAATTGAAAAAACCATTAGCTATTGTTAATATTGGTCCTACACGTGCTGATACTTTTTTACAAAATGATCAAAATAATAATGATATTATTTTAAAAATTGATTCAAAAATTAGTGATGTAATTACAAAAATTCAAATCTAATTTTATTTATTAAATTCATCATTTATTTCACAATCAATAATTGAATTATTCAATGATGATGATGCGGATGAATTGGATGATGATGATTCGACAAATTGATTTGTTGTTTTGATCATCATATTTTTATCTTTTTTTGTTGAAGTTTGTTGTTGTTGATGTTTACAGATAAAAGTTTGATAAAGATAATTATAATATGCATTCGAACATCCTTGCCGCTGTTGCTGTTGGTGTTGATGTTCGAATATTGTTGTGTTCGTTGATTCGATTCGACTTTTTCCCGATGATGACGATGATTGTTTTCCGATAATCGATAGTGATGAACTTTTTTCCTGTTGTTCAATATCGATTGTTGTATCGATTGTATTGGATTCTATTTGATTACTTTTTTCATCAATATTTTTAATTCGTTCATCACCATCACCGTCATCATCATCATCATCATCATTTTTCAATATTTCATCAATCAAATATGTTTTAAATTTACGTTTTGATGATCGATTTATTGGTTGTTGTTGTTGTTGTTGTTGTTGAAATTGTTGTTGTTGTTGTTGTTGATAATGTGAAATAATTGCATTCCAATGATGATGATTAGATGTTGTTGATGATGATGATGATTGATATAATGATTGCACAAATGTTGATGTCGATGTCGATGATGATGATGAATTTAAAATATTTAAATAATTTACATTCGTCGATAACGATGTTGATGATGATGTTGATGGCTGGAAATTTATTGTCACCGGATCTATAATCGATCGATTGATCATCGATGATGATGATTGTTGCGGTTGTTGTTGATGATGATTTGCGGATGTTCCAGGTAATGATGATGATGATTGAAGATTTAACCCTTGATGATGATGATTATCAGAATTATTGATTGATACGTCATCATTTGATGATAATGTTGTTGATGTTGATGATGATGATGATGATGATTGTTGTAATTCTTTACGTAATAATTCACGTATTTCCCATGCAAATAATGCTGGATTTTCATTACGTAAACGTAATATTCTTTTTACTAAATTTGGTGTTGAATTGTTGGAATTGTTGTTGTTGTTGTTGTTGTTTGAATTTGATCCCGATCGATTATTATTTTTACCACCTCCTTATTTGAGTTATTTTTTTTGGGGGGGACATTTTTCAAAGTTTTTTCAAACAAAAAATTTCAAACAGAAAAAAAAAATACTTACTTAGATGATTGGTTCCCGGTTTGATTGATCCTTTGATCCCAGCAAATCACATGATTATTATTAGATATTTTTCGATGTTTGATTTAAAAAAAAAAATTAACCCAAAAACTTACCTGTTTCATAAAATCTGGTTAAAATTTTTGATACACAACCATGTGATACTAATAATTGCCTGGATATATCACATGGTCTAACACCTAATAATGCTAATTCAATAATACGATGACGAACATGTAATGGTAATGGACGACCATTTACAAATATACCACCTAATTGATTGATACCAGCTTGACCTTTTTTTCATTTCATTGATAATCAAGGGTTAATTTTTTTCAATTTTTCTTCAGGATACCTTACCTGTATGAGGCATATTCTTTTTCTGGTTTCTTCTTTTCTGGTTTTCGAGGTTGTTGATGATTACGTTGACAATCCAAAAACTAATCGGTAACTGATGATGATGATCGGTTGGTGTGTGTGTCTGTGACAAAAAATCCTTTTAAATTTTCGGTTCGGGTTTTGGTTTTTGGATAACCGAAATTCCTGGTCAGATTCGCCGTCGTCGTTGTTGAATGATTTGAATCCATGACTCCTCGATGTTTGTCGTAACCATCATCATCAAATATTATACGGGGATAGACCTATATCGAAAAAAACATCCGCCCACTTTTTCCCCCAAAATTTTATTTAAATCATTTTGATTGGTTGAATTATTTAAAGGCGGAGCTTAGCATATTTCCACAATGCTCCATGATAATAAAACTCTACTAAAGAATGGCTCCTATTCATTCTCTCTCTCTCTTTTCATTTGAATGAAAAGAATCCATGACTCTCTCCAACACCATAGTTCGTTTGAGAATGTGTGAAAAAAAGAGTCATGGAAAATTCCTTTTTTTTCACACATTTTTGATGATGAAAAAAAGGCGTGTCGCCTGTGCAAGAATATCATGACCGTTTCGAATATTTTGAAACGAAACGAAACAAAAAAATATGGAATGTTGATGATAAATTCTGTCATCCATCGTTCGAAAAGAAAAACGAAAAAGTTTCGGATCATATCGTGCCGTGATTGGATTTATTTTTTTTATTTTCATTTTCTGGCACCACTATGATTTTACGTCACGATTCGGCAAATTTCTCTTGATGATGACTTTATTAGGCAATTTACACTTTGCACAAATTGTTGTTGTTGTTGGTGTCGGGACATCTGCCATAATCATCATCATTATCAATGAAATTCAGCCAAATGCTTACCGCTTTGTTCATTGTCATCGATCAAAATATTGTAGAAAACCCTGTAGAAACAAAAAAAAAAAACTGATAAATAATTTATCTCTCTCAAACTTATGGTTTGGTTCAGTAAAAGTTATTTAATTATAATCGATTTGAAGCTTGGAACCCAAAATGAAATATTCATATCATTTTGATAAAGGATTTATAGGATCAAAAAAAAAAAAAAAATTCCTGATCCATCCATTCATGATAACATCTGCTTTTATCTTTTCTGTGATTCTGTGTAAATGGTGTGTTCCATAAGTCAATTCTGTAATTGAATTTCATCGATGATCATCGATTTATTCGATCCACCACTACGAACAAACAAAAAAGCTAATTTACGAGATTTTCTTTCTCCATTCATTCATCTTTACAAGTACCATTTGATTTTTCAATGTTTTTTTTCCCTTGATGGTTGGTTGGTGTTGATGATAGTGTGGCGACAAATTGTTGTTGTTTATCGCCCGATTCAATTCAATGATGTTGATTGTTTCGACCTTTGACCCGTCACACAGCAACAACAACAATAAGATTTGCACGCGCGTAGTTCGTGTGCCAAATTTTTTATTTTCATCCTGAAATAAACTAAGAGCAGCTGCGCTTTCTGCGTAACTCTAGAGGTGTTAAAAATCAAATCAAACCAAAAAACCATTACAAAAAAAAAAATCTATTTTCATTGAGATAATTGACTTTCAACAGCAACAACAATAATGAATGAAAAACAAATTTTTTTCTTTTTTTGTCAATCAATTTAGTTAGTCAAAGTTAGTTAAAGTTTAGTTTAGTATTTGGTATTCTGATTTTTCCGATTTGAATTGATTTGAATGTTGTCGTAAAAAAATGTTTCTGAATACAATTAAACAATTTGTTAACATCAATCGTGGTTGATATCGTTGATTGCTGGTTGGTTGGTTGGTTGATATCGATGACATTTTAATTGTGTTTGCTGTATTGAAACAAAATTAAAATGTCATCGGGATAACAACAACCAACAATAACGATTAATTGAAAATCACACTCAATCACATTCATTATAAATGGCAATATCAGTGTATGTCAATTGATTTGGTTTGAATTATTTTGGTTGTAAACCATATTGTTATTGTTAATGTTGTTGGTGGTTGTTTTTTGTTCAATATTGATTCAATTGAGATGTTGATAAATCCCGTGTTTAGTGTTAGTTAGTGTTAGTCATATTCATCATTCAACAATAGCCAGCCAATCGTTTATCACCAATCGTGCCATATATCAAATGCAATTTACCGCAAACGAAACCCAAAAAAAAAAAAAATATGAATACCGTACCGGTTCCAAAAAAAGAAAAAAAACGGAATCGTTTTTCTTCCAACTTGACTAAAACATTCACATAGAATTTCAATTGAATTGTCAAACAATTTCATTCGATAACAATGAATCTGAAGGAAGGAGAAAAATGAATGAATGAAAAAAGTTTTTTTTTGTTCACTGCATTCATTCATTTCCAATTAAGCAATAACTATTTTGCAAAAAAAAAGTGAGAAAAAAATCAATTTGCTGGTGGTTGTGAATTTGGTGATGAAAAATTTTTGGTTTCTGTTCGTTATGCGATAGTAACGGCTCACTGACCGAGACCTATTCGCAACAAACAAAACAAAAAATTGAAACATCACAACAAACAAAAAAAAACACCGACAAAACGAACAAAGTGTTGACAATCCAAAAAGTGTTGACATGTATCTGAATGACTGACTGACAGTCAGAATTGAATTGAAACGCATGACTTGAGATCATCAGATAAGAGAATCTCATTTTGTCAAAATAAATGAAATGTGAATTGTGAAGTAGGATTTAGTTTAGTTTAGTTTAGTTAACCATATTTACCGAAAAAATAAAGAATGGTAAGAATAAGATAACGGCCGCAACTGAGCGGAAAATTATTTTCATTTTCATCATTCAGAATTTCATTGAGGATTTTCCTTTTTTTCATTTTTTTTTTCAAATTCAAATTCGATCTGACATCAATAGATGGCTCTGCATACACACAGTAAACAATGACAGATTGATAAAGATTTTTTTTATTTCTCTCTCTCTCTCTCTCTCTCTCTCACTGATTTTGTTTACCCGATTTCCGGTTATTTATTTACATAATTCCCGAAAAAAAAATAATACTATTATTTTCCCCTTGCTTAATCCTTTCAAATTAATCCCCAGGATAATGATGATGATCCAACCGAAAATCGTTTTTTTTCCTGAAGATTTCCTCATTGAATGGATAACAATTGAATTTGTTTTCCATTCGAAAACAAAAAATAAATGTTTATTCAAAAATGTGTTTGGTACTTACGTATTAGACTCAAGGCGAGATCAAGTTTGCACGCAAATTTGAGAGTGTTGTTTAAACGCTTGCATAACACTTCATTTTAGCTCTAAAAGAACTTTTTTGTGTTTAATAAATATGAATAACACTTCAGTTTAGTTCTAAAAGAAAAGTTCTACTGTGTCAATTGTTTCATTTTAAACATTGTATTTTATACTCCTAGGCTATCTGCATAATATTTGTAATCTATATTTTATTTTGAATTTCTTATTTTAGCGTAAATATCCATCGGATAAACTTTTTAATAAAATTTTTATTATTATTACTGTGTCAATTGTTTCTACTGTTTCTATTATTTCTTAAGTGCAAAATCAAATATGCTTATATGGGATCTTCCCAAAACAGAAGAAGAAGCAATTCTTTTTCTACAAGACAAAAATGTTTTGCCGAAATCCAAAATTTGTTCGAAAGGTCACGAAATGAAATTAAATATAAAGAAAAGAGTTTTCTGGATCTGCAATAGGAAAGAATGCAATCAACAGTTTGGTTTACGAAAGGACACATGGTTCGAAGGGAGTCGGATTTCGTTTTGCACCGCAATTAGATTTATCTATTGCTGGTGTGAAGAATTAACATCGATAAAATTCTGCGAAAAGCAGTTGGAAATTTCTGATAAAACGGTTATTGACTGGAATAATTATCTCAGAGAGTTATGCATTTTAGATCTACAAAAGAAACCCAAAAAAAAAATCGGTGGGCCGGGATGCATAGTCGAAATAGACGAAAGTCTTTTCACTAAGAGAAAGAATAATTCAGGTAGAGTTTTACCACAGCAGTGGATATTCGGGGGAATATGTCGGGAAACTAAGGAGTCATTTGTCGTAACTATTGAAAATCGATCAGGGACAACTTTGTTGGAAAAAATGATTGAAAATATAGAAAATGGCACCACGATCTATTCGGATAGCTGGAAAGGCTACCAAACAAATAATATGGAGAAAGAGGGATTCCAACATGCAACAGTAAATCATCATTTTAATTTTATCGATCCAGAATCCGGAACTCACACTCAAACAGTAGAAAGGATGTGGGGTAGCATTAAATGGCGTAACAAACGCCACAGGGGAACTTCCCGTCATCATCTAGAATCATATTTGTCTGAATTTATTTGGAGGCAAAACCAAACAAATGAAAACAAAGATTTGTTTGATTCAATATTCAATTCTATTACTGAACATTTTCCGTTTAAATAAAGTGTCATGAGTTTTTTGTCATCACATCTTTTTTTTGAATCAAATATTTTCAATAGCAGTTAGGTTTTCCTACCCGGAAAACCTAACTGCCCTAACCTAACCTAACCTAACCTGCCTAGATTAAGTTTGATTAATTGAAAACCAAAGAATGTTCATTTGCTCTTTTCTCTGTTTATGCAAGTTAGCATTGAGTTTTTGGTTCCTAATCTACAAGAGCCAAAAACTCAATGCTATGAGTATGCTACTCAATGCTCGCACAACACTTCTATGTTAACTTGCTACTTATATAAAGAAAGAAAAAAGCAGATGAATATTCTTTGGTTTGTAATTAATCAAAATTAATCTAGGCAGGTTAGTTTAGGTTAGGACAGTTAGGTTTTCCGGGTAGGAAAACCTAACTGCTGATAAAAACATTTGATTTTAAAAAATCTATAATGTATTTAAGTTCTTTTAGAACTTTTGCCTTTTAAGTTTTAACTAAAAGTCAATGATGTCCCCTTTTGTTTGTTTTATTCTTTCTTTATATATAAGTAGCAAGTTAGCATAGAAGTGTTGTGCGAGCACCGTGTTCTATTGTGTGCAAATTTTGGGTGTACACTTTTAATTTTTTTAACTTGATCTCGCCTTGAGGCTAATACGTAAGTACCATGTGTTTTTGAGCGATTTGTTTAACTTTCATTCATTCATTCACTGTGATCAATCACCTTTTTCTTCAAAAAAAAAAATCATCTTAAAAAACAAGTTTTTATGTTGCTCAAAGAAGTGATGAACGAATCATCATTATAATGAACATCGATCGATCTATCGATCGGGATGTAACATCCCTTCAGCCAAAAAAACATTCGAATTCGAACAGTAACAGGTCCGGATTGACCGCAATTTTTTTTTTGTTTTGTTTGTGTTCGATTTGAGCATATATTATCTTTTTTTTTGGTTATCGTTTTTCGTAAAAACACAATGAAGAAATTTGCGAAATCTTTTATGATTACCGAACAATTGATGCCACCACCACCACCACCAACACCACCACAATCATCATCAACATCATCATCGCCACTATTGAATCAATGAACCTCGAAATGTTGATTAAGGTAAGTAAAAAACGACGACGACGACGAAGAACAAGAAGAAACGATGAAGAAGAACAAAGCACAAAGAATGAATGTGAAAAAAACACTTGTTATCGGTTTTGATAGAAAGCAAACAAGCCAAAGAAAAAAAAACAAGTCTTGAATTGGATGAGCACACCATTACATTATTTTCGTTATTTAGAAAGGTATGTTCGATATTTTCGTACTCTAACCAAAAAAAAAAAAGTCATATTGAAAGAATTTTTTTTTCTTTTCTTTGCTTTTTGTATACAACAATAATTCGTTGAGATTGAGATCGTTGAATGAATGAAGTGAACAACAAGTGAATTTTTTTTTTCTTCTTTGGTTCATCGAATGAGATATTTTCGAATGGTTTTTGTATACAAACAAACTATACCACCACCATTCTTGAACTTTGAACGTCTACCGTGTTGGATTTTTTTTTCTATGTATCTCTCTCTCTGTGTGTTGATATGTTGGTGGTCGTATTCGATGGTTGTTATCGTTGCCGTTGATGATGATGATCGACGATTCGATCTTTGTAAAAATGATTTTTATTTGCAATTTGTTTTATCAGATCAAAGTTTAAATCGATCGAGTTTTTGAATTTGAAATTTTTTTTTACTTGAATTCATCATGATTTAACTAAAGGTAAGTTTTTTTTTTCTTTCCGATTTCAAATGTTTGTTCGGTGGTGGTGATGATGATGCTATATACAACCGAACGACCAACCAAACCAGAATATAGAATTCAGAATCATCATCCTGATTCAGATTCTACATTCAAAATACACAACACACCCATGCCTCTATGTTTCTGTTGTTGGAACAAGATAAAATAACAACAAACAAACAAACATTGTACACAGCACATGTGTATGTGATCCATCTATGTGACTATATTGGGATGTTTTGATTTCTTTCTGGGCATCTTTTTTTTGGCGTTTGTTTTTTTTTTTGCTTGCAAAATAAACGGTAAAAATTTTTTCCCTAGGAACATACACACACCAATCACACACACACAGAGGCATAGTTTCAATCAAAACGTAGAGGGGAAGAAAGAAATATAATGAAGAGAGTATAATAGGGACAGTAATAGAAAATTAATTTAATCAAAGAATCTTATTTCTTCGATTGTTGACCTTTGTTGTTGTTGTTGTGTTTGGTTTTGGTTTTGGTTTTGGATTGGTTTTCCTGGTACACTCAGTGTCCATTCCGAAATCGATATTCAAATTTAAATTTGACTTCCAATTATGACTAGCCATCATTTTAATTTAAATTATTGGAGCAATTTAATTTGCTGCCATCCAAGGTATTACACACCCACACACTTACAGTGACAGTTTGATTGACAAAAACATAATTCTTGCTTTGATTTTAAAACTGAATTTGATTGATTAATGAATTTTTTTTCCAATTTTATAGTCGTTTTGATGAATCGAATAATTTTTTTTGCTCAAATTTGCTCAATAAATTCATCAATAATAATAATAATCATAATAATAATAATAATTATAACGATTTTGAAAACAACGTTTATCCAAATGAAACATCGCAACAACAATCGCCACAACAACAAAACGAATTTTTACAAAATCATCATCAACTGAATCAATCACCATCATCAACCGCAAATAATAATCATTCTGCACCATATTATTATGGCGATATAGTTTATCGTCAACCATTGTTTAATCGATATTCAAATCATTTTGATAATTGTAATAGTGATTGGAATCATCAAACATCATCATCATCAATTAAATCTTCAATAATGGATGGTCTACGTGTTGGAATAAAAAATCAGGTTCGACAACAAAGTAATCAATATTTACGATCACCAAATGTAAATCGTTCGGATGAATTTAAAGTATCATTACGTGGTTGGCTTTATCGGTTGGAAGGTGCCGCAATTAAACAATGGAAACGAAGATGGTGTGTTCTTGCCGATTATTGTCTTTTCTATTACAAAGGTAATTTTTTGTTGTTGTTGTTGTCTTGGCTATTAATTCAGATAATTATCTTTTTTTTTCGCTTCACATTCAATAGATATGGCCGAAGAAAAGATGCTTGGTTCACTTTTATTACCTAGTTATAAAATTAGTCCATGTTTTAGTCGTAATGATGGTATATCTCGAAAATTTGCATTCAAAGCTGAACATAATAATATGAAAACATATTATTTTTCGGCCGATTCAAAAGAATATCAACAACAATGGATGAATGCTCTTTCAATGGCTTCTATTATGCAATTGAGTGCAATGTTTTCCGCCACAACAAATACAACCACCACCAACAACAATAGTAATAATAATAATAATAATGTAATGACCGGCGATAAACAGATCAATAATGATATTAATGATGATCATTGCAATAATAATAAGATTAATGATAATAATGATCGAAAAGAATCGATATTGGAACAACGACAACGATTAGTTGGAACAACAACAGGATTATTATCCAATCGTATTATTCAAGATGATGAATCTGGTTTTTTAGCTTATCATCAGACAAAACGTTGTATTGATGATTCGAATAATGTTATTCATCAATTACAGCAACAACAACAACAAATTTATCCAATCACTAATTATGATGGTCAAAATTATCTACCATCATTATATCATCATCATCAACAACAACAATCATATAATGGATCTATTGGATTGCCAATCTATTATCCATCATCGAATCATTCATCACAATTTATAAATAACAGTGAATATATAGCCGATGCACCACCGAAACCACAACGACATTATTATGATTTAATGTTACCACAATATCATCTACAAGATTATCGTCAACAAACATATAAATTGTATCATCAACATCAACATCATCATCATCATGGACAACAAATAGATCAGAATTTGATTAATCAAAATTATTTTGTCCCCACTGCTACTGCTGTTGCTGATGAACAAAATTTTCCTGTGCCATATCATACTGTTATATCATCAGATTTTAACATTATTCCGCAACATCAACAACAACAATTTGAACATGGTTATTTTGCTCAGAATCTTGTTGATCATTCACAGTTGTCCATTCCACAACAACAACGTTTACCTCCTAGACCACGTTCAGCCGATTTTCTTGAACGTAATCAAGATTTTGAATTAGATAATGATGATGTTGATGATCAAGAATGTCAAACATTATTTTCAATCAACAAAAATAATGAAAATAAAACCGGTGATGAATTTAATAATAATAATAATAATAATAATATTGTCAATACAGAATCCACAAGAATAATGCCAACAAGGCCAAAATCTAGTATCGAAAAATATTATCATCAATCCGCTAAATTTGATCCATATATGGCTAGAAATCTTTTTCATACAACCTATAATAATGATAATGATGAAATCATTCCTTCGACGACGATTCCAAATCGACCACCATTACCACAAGAATACATTTTTCGTTTTCAACAACAACAACAATTATTTGATACAGTTGGTCTGCCACAACAACAAACAACAACAACAACAACAACAATGATGAAGATTAAACAAGACAAAAATATTGTTACCACCTATACATCTGATGATGAAAGTAAGTTTTGTATTGTTTTGTTTTTATTTTGGTCAGCAGATTTCCTTAATTTTTCAATGGTTAAAGTATTCATCTTTTTCTTCACCCATGTTAATAATCAGACTTCTTTTAGTTATTTAAATAACTTGAATTTCCCCTTTCACATACACATATATCATGTAATAACCCTTTGTTTGTTTTTTTGTTGTTTGAAAAGTTTTCCGAAAAAATAGTAATAATTTACCCGATGATAATGATAATGACCCATTTGAATTAAGTCGAAAAGAATATCAAAAAGCATCAAAATTATTATTTCAACGTCAATTTAGTAGTTGTAAACGTAATTCTAATTCAACGAAAAACAATATGGCTAGATTATCAATCAATAAAAAGCAATCGAATGATGATAATAATAATAATGATGATTGGAATGAAATTGGTCTGCCAATACCATCAGCCAATCCAAATGCAATAAATGATAATTTGAAACGAAACGAATTAACAAAAATCAAACAACATTGTCCGGTGAATGATTCGGATGTACAACAGAATCAATCGAATGAAGAATCAGAAATTAAATTTAAATTTGGTTTAAATGTTCGAACATATAGGAAACCTACAACAACAACTACTGCTACTATTACGAAATCTTTGAAACAACAATGTCCATCTACAATTTGCGATGATAATGATAATGATGATAATAATGTTCATAAATCCGAAATTAATGTTGATGATACAAACATTAATGATCAAAATCATTCCAAACAATCTTCAATTTCTATTAGTGGAAATGGTAGTAGTAGTGGTGGTGGTGGTGCACCTTATTATTATTCCGATCTTTTGAATGAAGAACAAAAAATTGCATTGAAGAAAAAATTGGGAGATTTTGCTGAACCACCACCATTATTATCACGTTGTACTGATTCGAATAATACACGTTTTTTAAGTCGAACATCATTAACATCAGCAACATTGGATAAAAACAAAACAAAATTATCTAATAATAATCTGATGATGATGAATGATGAGAAAAAAGATTTCAATGTTGATGAGAAAAAACATTATTCATCATCAGTATTATTACCTAACAATAGTAAAATGAATTGTTCAACAACAACAACAAAACCATTTGATGAGAATTCCCCATCTAATAGGATTAAGCATAAGGAAATTATTGTAACCGAAAACAATTTTAATGATAATGAATTAGTTGTTGAACAATTAGTTACAAATCAACAACAACAACCCATTTATGAGAATTATACCGAACGAACAAAAAACCCGACAATACAAGCAACTATACCCGTTTCTCATAATAAACGAAATTTGTCGAATAATCTAAAAAAACAAACCCGAAAAATATTGAATAATAATAAGAAATTAAATAAAGCCGATAGTCTAGGTAAATCATTAATCCAGAATTCATTCACCTTTTTGCAGATATTTTGAACTAATTGATAAGCAAAGCATTAATGAATTCATTTTGTTTTTTTTCGTTCCATCCAAAAACAGATTCATTACATGAAATTCCTATCGAAACATCATCATTGAAAAAAAGACGAAGAAAACGTAAATCACGAGAAAATCTAAACAACAATAATGCTTCGGATTCAGAAATACAATTCGATGATGATGATGAAAAGGTTAAATCATTGAATCGTTTTTCATCACGTAAACATTTTTTAAAATCATCACGAAGATTTAGTGTTTCAGCTGCTGAATATATGGGTAAAAGTAATGAAGAATTGATACTAATGTTAATTCAATTACGTCGTAAACAATCACAATTAGAAAAAACAATGGAACAATTACGAATGCAAATGGATAGTGAAGAAAAAATGATGGAAATTGAACCATATCGTAAAGATGATTATCAATTAAGATTTAATGAGCTTAATCGAAAATGGAAAGAAATTAATCGAGAATATCAATTACAATTGCCAATAATTCAGACTATTGATCATATGATCAAAATGAAATCGAAAACAATGCTCAATGAATTGAACAAAAAGAAAGCTGCATCGACATCGAATTTGGATCGTGTTGTCGCTAATGATAACGATGATGATGATAATAATAATAATGATAATCGATTCAAATCATCAATGAAGAATGATTGTGATAATCATCATTCGGCTGATTCGATATCGATTCAAACAGCTGCTGTTGCTGCTGCTGTAGATGAAACACCCAATGAAAACATTGAAATCCTAAAAAGACAACAAAAAGTTTTAGAAGGAGAATTGGATCGTGTTCGTGGAATGTTAACACATTCGACAAAAAAATTGGAAGAAAAAGCAGTGGAAAATGCACGAATGGAACAAGAAATGCTTTTAGCCCGAAATAAATTGAAACAAGTTTTGGAAAATGAACAAGAAGCAATGGAAATTACACGTTCATCAAAACTTGAAGCTGAATTAGCACATATTAACGATGTAATTGATGATCTACATAATCGCCGTAAAGAATTGAATAATGCGATTGAAAATTTGAAAAATTCTGAAACGAAATTTATGACCGATCGATTTAATGATAATGATAATGATAATGATGAGGATGATAATAATAATTATTATTCAGATTATCATCGTTTTACGAATGAAGAATTGAAAATGGCTGTAAATAATGCAGCCGAAACAAGCCTTTATCCTTTATATGAAAATATTATTAAAAAATCACAAACATTTGTTGATAACAAACAACAAAATGATGGCCACGAACAAATCGATAATGACGATGATGATGATGATGATGATGATTGTGATCCGATAAACAACATTGATAATAATTTGAATGATGAATTTTTTACACTTAACATTAATCTGGATAAACATCATCAACATAGAAATCATCATCATCATCATCATTTATCATCAAATTCATCATCACAAACGATTAATGGTGGTAAAGAAATTAATAATAATATTACGACAATGTGTGAATTTGATCCAAATAAAGTGATGACAACTTATGGTGGTAGTAGTGGTGATAGTATTGTTGATCAACAACTTAAACAAATTTATAATTATCATCAACAACAACAACAACAACAACAAACACAACAGCAAGCAATGAATAATAAATCGAATGAAGTGAAAACTGTTCGTGAAGTTAAACGAGAATCTGAACGTCGAAAATTTAATCATCATCATCATCATCATCATCATCAGCAACAACGAGCATCCTCATCATCATCATCATCGCGAACAAATTACGATTCATATCTTCAAACTAATCATCATTATTTTAATCATCATAACAATGATAATGATGATATGATGATGATGATGATGTTAACATCCGATCTCAAATCATCTATAGATCAGGTAAGATTTATCAAAATGTTTGTTTTATAAATTCTCTATTCAAAGATTATAATGATTACAATTTTTTTTCTCCTTTTTAGCCAATGAAATTTACAGATCAAGATAATGATCCTACTGCTACGTTAACATCAACAACAACCAGTCCATCAAACAGAAATTTCAATACACCGGACATTGTTCAAAGCACAATTAAATTAGCGGACAAAACCTGATTATGATGATGTTGATATTTGAATCGAACATTTGTTTTGTTCAAATTATCATTATTTCAGTATTATCTCATTTTATTAATTTTCATATTTTTATTTATAATTTTACGAAACAAATTTTCAATTAAAATAAAATAAAAAAACAAACGATAATTTTCAAATTTTTGCCCAGTTTATACATGTCATGTACATTTGTTGATTTTTTAACCATCATGCATCATGGTATAATCATCATTGGATTTTGAAACGTCAATTTAGAAAAAATGGGTGAACGTTATTATCTTAATCCTTATCCTGATTATAATGATGATACTTTACTAACCGATAATGATGATGAATCTGCATTGCTTATTCCATCATTGCATACAGTTTTTATTGATCATATTCGACTATTACTTTGCGAATTGGAAATCAATTTAATGTCATTATCATCAGATAATTTTACAATCTATACTGGATCAACTGGAATCATTTTATTATATTTAAAATTATATGAATTAAATGCATTTGAAAATGAACGACAAGATATACTAAGCAAAGTCAATGGATTGGTTGAACAAAGTTTGGAAAACATCGGTCGCCATTCTAAAGAACGATATTCAGCATTTCTTTGTGGAAAAATTGGCGTTTTAGCTTGCAAAGTACTTAGCAATCATGCAAATAAAAAAGATTCAACAAAATATTTGCGAATAATTCGTGATTTAGCACCGAAAATACTATCATCTGATGATGTACCCGATGAAATTCTTTTCGGACGTTCCGGTTATCTTTATTCATTATTAATGTTGAGAGAAAAAATTCCCAATTCAGCTCAAATACTTGATAATAATCTAATTAGATCGGTAGTGGAAAAAATTCTTGAATCTGGTCAACTAACATCTCGAAAAGAAAAGAATCCCATTGCTCCTTTAGTTTATTATTGGCATGAAAAAGGATATGTTGGTGCTGCACATGGTTATGCTGGTATTCTTTACATGTTGCTTGAAGCCAGAAATTATCTCGACAATGATAAACAAGAATTGAATACAATGATCAAACCCACAATCGATTCGATTCTTCGGTTACAATTTCCTGTTACGGGAAATTTTCCATCATCATTGAATAATACCCAAGATCGATTGGTACATTGGTGTCATGGATCACCCGGTATCATTCATTTGTTATTATTATCATATGAAATATTCAACGATCAATCATATTTAGATGCAGCCAAAAAAGCTGCTGATGATATTTGGCAACGAGGATTATTGAAAAAAGGTTGTGGATTATGTCATGGAACGGCTGGTAATGGTTATGCATTTTTACGTTTATTTCAATCGACAAACGATCAAAAATATCTTTATCGTGCTTGCAAATTTGCCGAATGGTGTTTTCAACCTAATCAACATCGAACTAGAATTGCTGATAGACCATATTCATTGTTTGAAGGTTTAGCTGGTACAATTTATTTTCTTGCCGATTGTATTCAACCAAAACAAGCCCGATTTCCTGCATTTCAAATTTAATTTCATTTATGGTTGTCAAAATTTTTTTTCGCGTTCGATCAGCTGATCTGCTAAACAAATATTTAAGTCTTCACTGTGTGTGTGTTGTTTCGTTGTTCATTGTTCAATGTTTTCAGTGTTCCAGAATTTCATTCGTATTTTAACAATTAAATCTGTCAAACGAAAAATGCATACAAATCGTTTTTTCGGGAATCCATTTCCCGATTATGATGGTCAAACTTGTTATATCAACAATATTGATGGAACATTGAATAATGATTTAAAAGATTTTATTAAATCAAATTTTATTCGATTATTTGATCATTGGCAACAAAATTTTCCCATAAACAATAATGATTCAAGTGTTTACACTGGTACTACTGGTGCAGCTTTACTTTATCTAAAAATTTTCGAATCAAAAATCTTACCAAATCCAGAAATCTATCTTCGCAAAGCAAATGAATTGATTGAAATTTGTTTGAAAAATTTTCGCCGCATACGAATTCCAACATTTGTTTGCGGTGAAATTGGAATGCTCGCAACAGCTACTTTAATTTATTATTATCAAAATAAAAATTATGATGAATTCGTTCGAAAAATTTTATCTATTCATTCGAATATATGTTCTATTGAATCAAATGATGATTTACCCGATGAAATTTTGTACGGAAGAGCTGGTTATCTTTATACATTATTAATGCTTCGATCAAAGATTCCAAATTTACGTCAATCATTGATTACAGATAATATGATTCGACAGATTATTGTAGCCATTTTGGAATCCGGTAGAAAAACAAGTAAAAATTTACATAGTAATTGGCCATTAACATATGTATGGTATAATGAACCATATGTTGGTGCTGCTCATGGTTATGCTGGTATATTATCATTACTTCTTGAATCTATTCAACAAATTAGTTCACAAGAACTTCATACATTAATCCGTCCTACATTGGATATGATTGTTCATACACAATTTTCAAGTGGAAATTTTCCCGCTTGTTTAAATGAACAAGAAGATAAATTAGTACATTGGTGTCATGGTTCACCCGGGTTAATCTATCTATTGGCCACTGCTCATTTGATTTTTAAAAATGATAATGATGATAAATATTTACAATCAGCATTAAAAGCTGGTAATGATATCTGGCAAAGAGGTTTATTACGAAAAGGTTATGGTATTTGTCATGGAACATCCGGTAATGGTTATGCTTTCATACGTTTATATCAATTAACTAATGATCAAAAACATCTGTATCGTGCTTTGAAATTTGCTGAATGGTGTTGTAATTATGGACAACATGGCTGTCGTACACCAGATACACCATATTCATTATTCGAAGGTATGGCCGGTACATTATATTTTCTACTTGATATTATCAATCCACTCGCAGCTCGATTTCCAGCATTTCAATTATAGTGAGAAAAAAAAACATATTTCAACACAAAACAAAAACATCAACAAATCGAAAATTATTTGTTTAATGATTGTAATAACAATAACAATTTTAAAAAAATGATATTTTCATTTCATTTCATTTAATCCAAAACAATTTGTTTAAGACCAGAATTAGTTATAACGGATGTTGTTTTTTCGGTTTGTTTTGGTTGGACGCTTTTTAATTGTTCAGTAACTGGAATTAGATTTTTTACTCGTGTTCGATGTTCATCATCATCATCATCATCGGGATCGATATTAAATTTAAGATGAGTAGATTCATCCACATCATCATCATCATCATCATCAATGCCATTCGATTTATTCGGCAATAAACTTGGCAATAATAATGATGAAGCAACAAATAAACCACCGAATGCAAAACAAATAAGACCAATTATTTTAATTTGATCTAAATGTTGATTAAATTCATATGCTGATTTATCAATAATACGCATTTCTTCTTGATAACCAATATCGATTTGCATACGATTGATTGTAAAACCAATTAAAATCATTGTTACACCAATTGACATTAAAATCATTCCTGTTATAAAAACAGTAATCCATAATTTTGAACGTTTATTTCGTTTATTTTTGCTATATTATTTTTTTGGAAATTGAATCATAAGATTTTAAATCAAAAACTCAGTGAAAAAAAATCAATCATCTTACAATTCTGTTGTCATTTGTTCATCGGAAACATTTTCATAAAAATGATGTAAATAAGATCGAATACCAAAATATCCTGTTTTTATTTTTTCTTCATCATCATCATCACCATCACCACCATTAATAATTTCAGTTTTTTCATTGTCACCGTCGTCTTTCTCATTCATAATTTTTGTCTGTAAAAAAACAGAATAATAAAAAAAAACAAATTAACAAATGATGATGATGATTGTAAAGTGAGAAGGATAAAAACCTTATCGGATTCATTCATCGCCATACCAGATGATCCCAGTTAACAAAATATGATTTTTAATTAAATGATTATATAATGAAATACTCAAATGATTAAAAAGAGAGAGAGAGAGAGAATCAAAACAAAAATCCCCTGAGAAAATAATATACTTCATTCATAAACAACAAATTGTGCTGACATTTTGGACCGGAAAAACTCTTCTTCGACTCGCTGTGTTTGGTTTTTTTTTTGGTGGGGGTATATGCGTGAGAGCGAAAATAATACTGTTTTTGGTTACTACTACTTCTTTTTCTTGTTATCCAGAATCCAGAATTATTTTTGTGACGCTTGTTCCAAACCGTAAGCTAATAATATTGTTTTTATTAACCAAAATAGAGAAACAAAATGAATTCTCTCTCTCCCTCTCTCTATATATATAGAAACAATATGCGACATTATTTGATGCTGTATAGCGGATTAAGAATGTCAACCTACCTAAAGATTTTCTATCATCATCATTCATTATTAACTAACTAGCTATTCAATCAAGCAATATACAAGATTTCATTGTTTTTTTTTAAATTCAACTTTTTTTCCGTTCTCATTTGTGTTTAACACAGGAATAAAAAAACCTTTATTCCAACTACTGCGTATTTTAAAATATTTATAAATCCGGAATATAATCCGTAAAATTTTAATTAATTTTTTTTATTGATTTTGATAAATTATTTTTTACCGAAGTCTAGATGGCGGCACTGGGTCCATAATGAAAAAAATAATTAATTAAATGACAATGAAGCCGGCATCTTGGTGTCCAAAAGTGATAATCATCATTATTATTTCAAAATTGTCTCATAATTATAGCAAATTTTTTTTATAGTTAATTTTGATAACAAAAATTTAATTAATAATTTTCATTTTCAAATTCCGATTCTAATAATCCTTGCGTAACTGTTTGTTTTGGCCGTAATGAAACATAAACGAATGAACAAAGTGAAACGATTAAAAATGTCCACATCATCCAATAATAATAAGCACCGAAAAACCAAGCTTTATAAAAGAATCTTAATAACAATGCACTCATTCTTGTCATCGTACATGAATCTAAAATTATTAAAAAAAGAGAATTAGACAATGTCGTACTTTGAATTTTTTTTTTTGTTTTGAACAAACCTTTTGGTGAATCAAGATTGCATATTTTAGCGGTGTAGGTATTATTGCTTGTTTGTTCTTGATAGAATTGTCGACCATATGTAGCGTATTGTGGAAACGCTGAATAGAAAAGAACATTGATGCCAAGTATTGCCAACATAATCGATGCGAACAATAACAAAATACCTTGTGGTGCTGTTTTGCCAGGTTTAATTTTGTATAACTTTTTTTTCAAATAATTAAAAAAATTATTGATTAATTAATCAAATTTTCTAAATAAAATTTACCTTGATACATAAAAATCTAATTCCAATATGTTTAAAACCTGATATAGTGTACATAACTAATGAAAAACTTAGACTTAAAATCAAGATATAATCCAATGGATAAACAGTTTGCAATTCAGACAGAATGAAATTGATTGGATTTGGATAAGTTGAATTGACCAATGCATAACCCATATGCATACCCAACGAATGAAAAGCTTTATCAATGCTAAAATAAATTTTTTACATTAATACAAAAATTTAAAATTTTTAAAGCAAAAAATCTTACTTGGTTATTAATAATGAAATCCAAACTAAAATCGAAATCAACAGAATAATTGAACCGATAGTCATTTGAATTGGTCGAAATAGAAATCGTAAACGATAAAAATAACTTTCACGATATTCATTTACAAATGATTCTTCAAGATTAGTCATTCGTTCTTGTTCTTCTAAAATGCGTAATCGATTCATTTCTCGATCGGTTAATTGCCCGGTGGTTCGTAATTTTTCTCGTAAACTATTTATATTGAATGAATTATTTAGATGACGATCTTCAATATCTTGTAATTGTGTTCGTGCACTTTTTGTTCCTTTTATCAGACTAACAGGCCAGGAAAACATTCCGAATGCTGTATAAATGGCAACAATAGTAACACCGAATGCCGATAAAATTGACAATACCATAGACATGGCATCTTCACCACGATTTTTTTCCAAAACGTTGATTATATTTTTGAATTTATCGATCCATGATCCATTGTTGTTTGGATCAGGTGTCGGTCTTAATGGAACGAATGCTCTATTATTGAAAAAAATGAATGAATGAATGAAACAAATTCAATATCCCATTTTCAATAATCTCACACATACCCAATTAGTAGAAAAAATGCAGCCAATAAAACAAATATGAATGTATTTCGAAGAGATGTCAACAATGGATTCGTATCAAATATTGAACTTTCACGTTCTTCAAAATAAAAATAAACAAACGGTATGACCAGAAAGATGAACATAAAAATGAGTGAATAAAGGGCTAATTAATTTGTGGGAAAAAAAGAAAAAAGAAAATCAAAAAACTATTTTGTTTTCTTAAAAAAAAATTACTTACAATAATATGTGTAAAGAATTTGGTTAGAAAAATGTTGCCGTTCGGTTATATTCGATGCCCATTCTTTGAATGTTCCATTCGAATATTTCATCGATGATACAATAAATATATCGACAGGTAATAATGAACATGTTAATAATGCAATAATCAATGAAATAATAGCTGTAATATTTGTTGTTCGTATTGAATCTTCAAGATTTGAATATTTTCTTACATAATATATTGAAAATATTATAATGAACTAAAAACATTTTCAAATTATTTTCATTGATAATAACAAGTTTCAATTTTTTCAAAGAAAAAACTCACCAATAATGCAAATAAAGATGATGACAATATGCCAGCCAAATTCTCGTTTGGAAATACGTCGTACATTTTTTGTTCTTTGTTTAAATCGATGATGTTTTATCCAATCATAAAGAAAGTAATTTAAATTTGTTTTGATACACTTAATTTGTTGTTGTTGTTGACAACAATCATCATCTTCATTATTATTATGTCAGATTTATATCTTCATAAAGAAAAAGAGCTCAAAATTCGGATACAATCAAAACAAATTTTTTTTTGTTGTTGCTTCGATTCAATTTGACAAAACAACAACAACAATGACAAACACATAAATGACGTTACGGAATTTTTTCAATATTTTTGAAGATAATTTTCAATTTTTCTTCATATTCTTTTGGATCATTTTCATTTGGCAGCATTGATTCGGTTATTGAAAGGTCATAATCAGGACCATAATAAAGAAAAAAATTATGATCCGGTATATTTGAATCTAATTGTTGATTCAAAACTTTGGCCGTTATTAATGTCCATAATTTTGCCGTATTTGTATAGTTATATCCACCACCACCTAATATTATTAATGGTAAATTGATTGATAATAATTTTTCGATACAATGTAAATATGATCGTGATGTAAGATTGAATGATTTCATTCGATCACCGCTTAGACCATCAGCACCACATTGACAGATAATAACTTGAGGTTTATATTTAGGTATCAATTTGTTGATTATCTTATCAAATATCTCAATATATTGATCATCATTGATACCGTTACGAAGTGTCATATTTATCGAATGATATTTACCACGAAATGAACCAATATCATCGATATTTCCAGTATCGGGAAAAAAACCAAATTCATATTTATGAAATGATAAACAAAAAACTTTGTCCGTATGAGCAAATGCATGTTCAACACCATTACCATGATGTAAATCTAAATCGATATATAATATTTTATCGAATCCATTTTCCAAAAATGTCAGTATAGCAAATACAATATCATTTGTGTAACAAAATCCTGAAGCTTCATCACGATGTCCATGATGCCAACCACCAAACCAATTCAAAACGATTGAAAATTGTTTGGTTATGATGGCATTAGCAGCTGCTATACTTGATGCGGCTAAATATCCAATCGTTTTGAAAAGATCAGCGAATGGTGGACAATCATAATTTATACCGAAATCATTTTCATCATCATCATCATTCAATTCATCCGAATTGTTGGCCGAAATTTTTCGAACATAATCCAAAAATTCGATTGAATGAAATTTTCGTAATTGATTTTCCTGTAAAGGTTTATCCACTTCGATACGATAACAATGATCGAGTAGATTATAGGCAGCAATTAATTGATGTACTAGAATAGCCTGTAATAATAATCATTATCAGAATTTATATTTCAAATTTTCAATTAGAAATTCCCTCCAAAAAAAAAAATATCAATCAAAATGACAATCTTACCCTTCCTTTAACTGGTGGTAATCGATTTGATAACGATAAAAGTTCACGTGAATAAACATAGCCAACATTTTTTTGGATTGAAAGATTTTGATTCATTAATTTAATTCAAATTTTGATTTTTTTTTTGTTCAAAAAACTAAAAAAAAAATTTGCCGAATTTAATGTATTCGAATTGAGCATGTCACGAAAGAATTTTAGAATTCATTGATGGTGCCATCTTTTGTCAACAAAAAAAAATGATACTTATTCGAACAGGAAAAAAATTTTATTTTTTCAAAAATTAGAAGAAAAAAAAATTAAATTTTCAAAAAATCATATTTATTCGGTATGCATAAAAGATTAAGACCACTACGATCATGTCGTAATGGTTTTACTTTTACCCATCCAATATTCGGTACATATTTTTCAACATCACAAATAGGCGATTGACCATTATAACCACCGACAACATAAAGTTCATCTTTTAATATGATTGCACTGAATGTACTTCTTTTGATTAACATATTTTCCGCTTCATTCCATACATTTAATTCTGGATCATAACATTCCACTGATCCAGATCTAGAATAATTATCAAGTGATGTTATCAATAAATCAAATCAATCAAATAAAATCAAATAAATTACCTTTTCGAACCATCATTACCACCTAATGCCCAGATTTTATTCTGAAATGAAACAATTGAAAAACTTGTACGTGGTGATGACATTGACCGTATTAAACGCCATTGATTTAGCTGTGGATAATAAATTTCAGCTGAACTTTCAATACCAGAATCATTAATACCACCAGCAATAAAAATTTTTCCATCATGAACAATAGCCGATGCATCTGATCGGCCATAATTTAATTCGGCAACATATTGCCAACTATCCGATTCAGGATTATAACGTTCACAACTTCGTACACGTGTTTGACGATTAAAACCACCAATTGCATATAATTGTCCATTTAGATTAGCACTCGATACATAACAACGACGTTCAATCATTGAACATTTACTTGTCCATTGTCGTTGTGGTTCATTCAAATTAAATGCATGTAAATATTGAAATACATCCGTACCGTTAGATCCACCAAACACGTATACAATATCATTAATCATTTCTAAACCAAAATATGATATTTTATCTTTCAATATTAATGGACATCTTAACCAAAGATTTGTTTGATAATCATATAATTCTAATGAATTTGTTGTTGATCCTTCAACCCAACCACCACCAACCAGTAATAATTCTTTTGTTTCTCTTGGTTGATAATACAGTGAATGTTTACAATATTTTAAACCATAACCATCTAAAATTGGGTAAAAAATGATTGAATTAAATCAACGAAAAAAAATTGACCAATTTTATCAATCAAAACAACACAACAAACCTCGTATAACAACTGTTTGATTATTCAAATCATCGATCCATTTAATCAATCGTGTTTGTAAATTGGGTTCCAATTGTTGAAAAAGATTACAACCGAAAATTTTTGTTTTTAAAAATTCATCTTTTAATCGTCCGAAACGTAAAACATTAGTCAAGGCATGTTCAACGTATTTCAAACGACCCGGAATATCATAATCAATCCAATCATAAATTATTTGCCATATTTGTTCTTCATTTCTTGAATCTAAACGTTGTGAACCTATAATTTCCAATATTGAACAATCATTAATTGTCAACAGATCTTGTTTGGATTTACTGTTGAAAATTTTCTGAAAATTATTCTCAATAAATGATTGAAAAAATGATCGATAATTTGATCCAATTTGAATGGAAATTTTAAAACCTTTCAAAACATTACGTATTGTACAATTATCTTGAAAATAACGAAGACAATAATCAACTAATGAATCAATATGATATTTTGCTGCAAATTCAGCTGTTTCAATGGAATTTATTTCATTTAACGATGCATTCATATGATATGCAAAATAAATGATTTGCCGAAGAACATCAGCTGAAACTGAAGAATCAATAACAAATTCTTTAATCATATCTGTACGATTTTTTGAATATTTTAATGCATTCAAAATATTTTCATTCATCATCAACAGTGAACAAAGATGAACATTTTCTTCATGACAACCATCCGATGTTTGTATAATTGTATCAATAAATTCATTATTCATTTTCATTAACCATAATCGTTGATTCCGTGTTAATTCATATGAATTATTTAATGTTGATATTGTTTTAATATTATTATTATCATCATCAATTTCTTGTGAACAAATCTTTTTACGGCGATTTTTTTCATCTTTTTGTACTTTACGTTTCATTTTATTAATAAAATCTATATTATTATTATCATCCATTATTGTTGTTGTTGTGGTTGTTGTTGATAAATTTTCATTTGAATCATCATTATTATTATCGATAATATTTACTTGATTGTCGGTCATTTTTTAAAATGGTTGTTTTTGTAATGGATGAATTGAATGAATGAATAATTTGAAGAAAAAAAAAAGTTTTTGAAACAAACAGGAAAAATAAATAAAAATAAAAGTTAATCGCAAAATCAATCCAACATTCAAACCATACTGATGAATTTTTATATAAACTTTTTCGTAAAAATCGAGTTATAATGTTCGAATTTTTTTTAATTCGAACATTACCATTTCGATTATTGTGTTGAATTTCTGGAATTTTTTCTAAAAAGTTATTTCAGGTTATCACCATCATCATCTTTGAAATTAAGGGGCAATTTTCAAATGTGTAAATTTTGTCATATTGTTGGCATCAATCATCATCTTTTTTTTTGATGACAGAATATCGTTATCTTTGATGTATAGTTAACCTTCAAAATAAATCCTGTCATCAAGTTGTCACTTGATTTTTGATGAGTTAAAAACGATCATTAAATTCGTTCATATAGAAACCAATAAAATCAAGAATCAATCAACCGAAATACGAATCGAATGATCGAATTCGAAATAGGCAAAAAAATTCCAAAAAAGGGCAATAAACTTAAATGAACAATGATTACTCCAATAATGGATTATGTTGGATGTCATGTTTTCAATCGATTTATGTCATTGTCGAGCAATTACACATATCGATTGAACAATGTTCTTAAATATGACCAAAATTGTTGTTGTTTTTGGATCAAATTTTTTGATCGTATCACACACATACACACGCAATTTGCCTTGAATTTTTTTTTTGCTTCGTTACAATAATCCCACGGATAATCAACGAATGATTTTTTTTTGATTCGAATCGATAATCAGTTGTGGTTGCGCTCCTGTATTGTTTCTTTTTTGAACAGCAATCAATGGCAACTAAATCATCACACATCATTATATTTCATTAAAAAACGTGTATCGTGCACGACTTTTTTTTCTCTCGACGATTGTTTTGATCATCTATCTTGACATATTTATCTTGATTTGAACTGGCCACCACTCGAAATCCAAGATTTTTAAACAAATTTAATTTGAATTTTTGCAAATCTGAATGCAGAAATGAAAGAAAAAAAAACAAAAATTAATGAAAATTCAATAATCAGAACAAACGAAAAACGCACCATTTTTACCCAACTTACATAGTTTTTCCTTTCTTTTCTTAATTACAAATGCACAAAATAAAACTGACCTTAATAAACACACAGTTTCCAATTTTTGTTTTCAGTGGGCAGTTTTTTTCATACTTAAAATATATCTTTATCATTTTCATGAATGTCATAATAATAAATCGGATCACGTTTGAATCAAAATCAAAATCAAACAAATAAATAATAATGGTGATTACTTAACGTTTTTCGTTTGTTTGTTCTCCATCATCATCATCATAGTCAATCATCGAATCAATAAGGAATTTGATAATCTTTTGTATTGAAATGTTAAAAGTTTGCCATTGTCATTGTCATTATTTGTTTGTTTTGAATTGACATGATTCAATGATTGATCTGAATCAATTGATTAAACAATTTTTTTTCTGTGTGAGAGTAACATAACCTTCATTCGTTTTGTCTTCCAAATTTAGCTTGATGTTCATTCGATACAATGAAGAAAAGAACACTTCCTGACACAATAATCGATTTTCAATGACAATGTACATTATTATATATCGAAATAGTAGACAATTTTAATCGGGTTTTCACCTTTTTCTTGTTCTTGCTGTTGCTATTTTCGATCATTGTCATTTCCAGTGTGGTCAATTCGTTCAAGTTAAATGATAATGAATGAATGATGATGCGAAAAAAAATGCCACCTGATTATGCATCATATCTGATGACATTTTTATATATCATTGAAAATGGATTCAATTTTTTCAACAAAAAAAAAATCTTCCTGGAAAAAAATGAAAGTGTCATCATCAACAACATCGAAGGATTTTTTCGGCTTGTCATTGTCCATCCATCCATCCATCTTTATTTGATTATATCAACTTGTTGCCATCATCATTCATTGATTGTGAAATTAACATAAATGTTACACACACACACACACACTTGACAATTATGATCATCAAATGAAAATTTTATCTTTTTTCTTTTTTTTTTGGAAAATTATTCAATACGATTGCCAGCAATAATTTTTCTGGATGCACCTGAAAATCAATTAATTTTTTTGTTTTTTTGTTTTTGCCAATCATTAATCTTGATCAATCCTTTTTCATTTTTTTTTTCTCAGTTTGACAGATAAATTTATCATCATCGAAATTATAGTTGTTTTTTTTGATGAAAAATTTCATTTCATTTTTTTTTTCGTTTTGCCCTTCTTTTTTTCCAGTCGACAAAAAAATTATCATCTTTTTTTTCGATGATGATGATGATGATGATGATGACAAACAGAAAACAGCCAGCCATTTCATTTCATTTGATTTTTTTTTTTTTTTTTTTGGGATGATGACAGACATTATTTATCATGATTGACTAGATGTATGTATTTTGGAAAGAGGGAAAGATAGATAAAATTAGAGACAGAAAAGGTGAATTTGAAAAATGTAAAAAAAACCAGCCAGGTATGCTTACCAACAGAAAACAGGCTGTCATCATCATAAAACATTCGAAAAATGATCGATCAGCAAAAAACAGCTACATTGAATTTGAATTTGAATTTTTTTTTTGTTGATTCGATTGGAAAAATTTGTCCTTTCTTTGTCCTCTGATTGTTAATGTTTAGTAGATGTTGTTGTTGTTGTTGTTGTTTGGATGCAAACCGGATTTATTATGATGAACAGGTAACCTAAACGAAAAACAAGAAAAAAAAATCAATCGATAATCATTGACAATTGACATTACAAACAACAATAATTCACCTGTATTTACGTGGATAATTATTATTTGTCGATAATAATAATTATTATTATTTTGAAATCAATGTTTTTGATGATTAAATGGTTACAATCTTTTGATTGATTGGTTGATTGATTGATTGGTGATGATTTTAAATACGATTATTATCATTAGATTTTACCTTGATTGTGTTTGGAAAATTGAAAATTGAAAATTCAAACCTTACATTTTGAATATTGTTGAAAAAAATATTCGGCTTTAAGATGATTATTAACCTTGGATCCTTGTCAATGTCCAACACACAGATATATTTTATTTGGACAACGATGAAAATCGATGATGTTTGATTTGAATTGAATTCAATGATAATAACGATAATTTTCATTTTCACCCATGATCATCACCGCGCGAACAGGAAAAACAAGCAAATGTTCGAAGTTGTCTGTCCATTCATTTGTGTTCGAAATAATCTTGTTTCCACCCAAGTTAACATACTTATTGTCGAAATAGACAGTGATTCGAAAGATCAATGG
The DNA here is from genome assembly GCF_001901225.1 of Dermatophagoides pteronyssinus. NCBI lineage: Eukaryota > Metazoa > Arthropoda > Arachnida > Sarcoptiformes > Pyroglyphidae > Dermatophagoides > Dermatophagoides pteronyssinus. The sequence continues at coordinate 305,254 of NW_020873514.1, read as the reverse complement.
TTACAGTTATTTTTTTGTTTGTTTCATAACCGCGGTTTTGATACAAACAATGTTTGTCTTTCAAATGTTTGATTTTTGTTTGGAAAAAAATGATGATGACAAATTTCTCCAAAATGGATTTTTCTTTTGATGATGAATAAATGAATGAACGATGGTGAATGAAAAACACTTCCTTAGATAACCATAATCATAACCACCATCGTTTTTCATTAAAATTTTTTTAATTAAATTTTTAATTTGGTGTTGAATCGAGTTTGTTTTTCAATTTTCAAAACCTGATGAATCGTAACAGATGATGATGATGACCATATCTTAAAGATTTACAACCAAAAACATATTTTTTTCCCCGAAATGAAAAAAATAAACAACCAAATCGACATTGGAATGTTTTGAATATTTTGAGTTGAACAAAAACAGGAAATTCATACTATCGATACTATCGATGTTTGTTTCGAACATTTTTTTTTCACGCTTCACTTTTATCATCATCATCATCATCATGGATGATTTTACGTAAACAACCATTTTTTTTACCGTTATCTTCGGATAACGATGGATACAATTTTTTTTTTGGGTAAATTCCTTGTTGCACCAGAAAGAAAAACCAGTATACTTTTCTCTTTCTCTATGTGTGATCGATATTGATCGTGATCTCATTGACCTGACCATTGCAATGGCATCCATCACCTTTGTCCATATATGAAATGCTACTTGATATATTTACCAAATCGATGTAACCTGTCATGAATAACTAACTGGATAAAAACAACAACAACAACAAACCAGGTTCGTTTTTTTTTTGTTACACTAAAGTGTTTTTCACTTCAAACTTTTTTTCTTTCCCCCAAAAAAACGGTTCACTCACCTGTTTGTCGAGTTTTTTTGGCTTGCTTGTTTGTTCAATTCATTTTTATAAAAACACAGGTTATATGAAACGAAAAGCAGCAGAAGATGATGAAGAAGAAAATTTCTACAACAAAAGAGAATGGCTGGCCGCCAACATTGATTTGATCGTCTGTTTTTCTGTTTTTCGAATGTCCAAAATGTTCATCGTCATCATCATCCGATCCTCAAGCCACCACCACCAAACCATCAGTTGATGTTTGCCATTCGTTCTGTCATTCGTCATTTTCGCCATTTTTATTTATTTATCGTTGAAAATACACATTGGATCGATTGAATCAATCAATCGATCGATCAATTAATAATTAATTCATCAAAATCGATAAATGTGGTTTATTTTAATTGTTTTGATCTTTCTCTGAAAAATCACCATATAAACAATGGTATTATCATTATCATCATCATCATTATGATATTACTACTAAAGGAGATTGTTTGTGTGTGTGTGTGTTCGGCTGATTGTCGTTTACCTGACAAAAAAATCTACCTTATAAGTTAATTTATTAGATTTATTATCGTCATTTTTTTTTCGTTAATTCAAGATTATGATCTAGATATTTTTTGCTGCCGGCTTGGCGTTCAGTTCTTCCGCCATTCAAATACCTGTCCTGTATTTGATTTTTTTCGGTTTTCATCATCATCATTATCAACATCATCCTTTTCTTGTTTATCTTGGTGGTATCTGGGTTTTTTTTTTAATTTTCTTTTCCGTGTTTCATTTTTTCTTCTTCTTCTCCGTCAAAACTCTATCATCACCATCACCATCATCAAAATTCAATGATTTTTTTTTCAGTTTCTGATCAAAAACAACATTCATTCATTCAAACATGTCACAAACATCAATTCAAATATTGATGATGTTAATGTTGTTGTTGATGGCCATGTGATTGAATGAATGAAAATTTTTTTTTTGTGGATTTTTTTCAATTTTTTTTTAATTTTATTATCAAAAAAATGAAAACAACATCCTATGTGATTATCATCATTGTCATGAAATTTCTTTTTTTCACCTTAGTGACATAAGAAAAAATCCAAAAGTTTTTTTTCAATCATTCAATCATGGGAAATGGTGAATCATCCACATCAACAACCACCATTCAAAATCAATCATTATCATTTACACCAAATTGTTTAAATTATTGTCTTCGATCATCATCGACATCGACAACATCGACCAAATCATCATCAAATCGGTAAGCAAACTTGGTAATACCACTGTCAATTTTTTTCACTGAATCTTTTTCCGTCGATATAATTTCAATGTTTTTTTTTTTTTTTTTTTGAGTAGAAATCATTTGATGATCTACATTTGTTTTTTTGTTTTTTTTTTAACATCCATCCTTAATCTC